>SAUE01000066.1:198493-215823 GCA_009724625.1 Deladenus siricidicola
AAACAAATATCCTAAAATAACAACAAAAATCGTACGTTGTTTTCTTAAAAATGTTAATTCTCGACTATTTGCAAATAAAAACAAAACTGAACCTCAAAGTTGATATACTTTCTGGAAGTTTTGCCATTTTTCGATATGTTTTTGTGCGAAAATTTTCCGCCCACGCCAACCTTCCACTTCTGACGCAACGGAACAACAACATTTTCCGGCAAATCGGATTCGAGACGAGCAATTTCGTCCAGATAAATATCCGATAATATATTGGGGAAAGTATTCGTCCCCTTTCCGCCAAATTCTTTTCCGTGTACAACCAAGTACACGTATCTATTCCACTCAAAAGTCCTTTCAGGCAGAAATTCGTTTGGACGAAGGGGCCACAACTAAAATATTTTTTGCTTCAAAAAGGATTTTAACTTTCAATTGCGGTGAATTAAAAAATATATTTGCCTGCGAGAAGATGCGCTCCTCTTCCCAGCAAGGCGCCGAAGCGGGAGTATACAACAATTTTGCATCGAATATAGTCAATTCGTCAGCCCACAACAAGCCAACACTAAGGAATGCAGTTAGAACAATCGGAAACGCAATAAATACAAAGTAATAATCCACTAAATAATCACGCGTATACCATACGAATAGTCGGCGCAACGGTTTATCCAATGTTGGAAAATGACATCGCATTCTAAAGTTGGCCTAAAATATTAAAAATTATCAAGTCATTTTTAGATTGAAAAAAAAGACAACATCGAAAATATTTCAATCGCAAAAATCCTTTACGAAAAGAACACTTAAAAATTTCGAATGCACATAAAAATATATATATTACAAAACATGCACAAAAATAGTTGAAAACATGTGAAATCTGGAAACTTCGAGTCAATTCCAAAACAACAAAGAATGCCTAAAATGCGCGAGAAAAGTTAATCTCTTCCTCTTTGTTTATTCCCAACTTCCGCACTCTCGACATTATTCTCCAAATATTTTTTAATAAAAATTAAATATGTCAAAGTTCATGAAAAATCAATCCCTCACTTTATTTAAAAAACGAATTAGAACTTTTCGTTTAAAGTCCTTGTAAATAAAAAAGAACTAACTATAATAATAAAGTAGGCCAGTAAAGCTGCACGTTATGCAATTAGTCGACGAAAATAATAGCGCAAAACAAGTATCGGATATTATGAGATTTTCCTCCTTATTAAAACGAAGATCATTAACAGTAAGCTTTCATAATTTCGCTAAAACTTTGGATTTGCGTCCCCAACTGCAAAATTGTTAATTGCGTGCTTTCATCTCAAACTTGGTTGTTCAACTTCACATTCACCTTGACTATATTCCTCGCGATTTGCTTTCAATAAAAAAATCATTCGATACAAAAGCTAAAAAAATAATTAGCCTGTGTTTTGCATGAAAGTTACAGAATGAACAAAAGAAGAAAAGTTGGTGAATCTATAGTGACTTTTAAGTTAAATTTAAAATAAAAGTTTGTTGAATTGACAGACTATTGTCCTACAAATTTTGGTTCATTTTAAAACAAACTTTAATATTTTTAGGAAATTAAAAAATTTCGAGAGCTAACTTTTTATACATGACTTCATTCAACTGATTTGGCATCCTCGAAATGGAAAGCAATATTTAATGTTTATACCCTAAACCACAAGAACGCAAACATAATAAATGTGATGGCAATTAAATATAAAATTGGGAAATAATCGCCTTATAAAAATGCATCTAAAATCTATGTGGTGTGAAAATGAGTCAAACGTTTGTGACAATACACAATTACATAAAAAAAGTATTAGAAAATACGTCCTCACAATATTTCCAAAAATTGTTTCAAATAGATCAAACCAAAAGTGTTAGAAATAAGGAAGTTGCGCACTAAAAGACATTGAAAAAATTATATTAGAAAAATTACAAGTGTTTTTCCAAAATTAGACCAATACATATTTTCAATTACCCCAAAAAGGAACGTAGATGGCACCAAATTGTCCGAATATATAAAAAAGAAGATTTAGAGTATTAGTTTGAAAATAAATTGAGAAAAATAAATTGTCTTGTCTGCAAAGACATTACCAGCTAGCCTTAAAATCACTGCATGTGGTTCCATGGTGTAGCGGTTAGCACTCAGGACTCTGAATCCTGCGACCCGAGTTCAAATCTCGGTGGAACCTTTCCTTTTTTCGCCTGTTTATTGAAGCACATACTTAATTTTCGAAAATTGATGGCTAGAAAAAATCATTCATTTTCTATGAATATACAAAAATTCAACAAAAATTGATTGGCATATGAATTTACAAACGAAAAAAGAGATTACAGAAAAAGACAAAACTGTTTGCACGGCGATAATGCTTTTACTTGTTTACCTTTGTATCCCCTTTACTTTTTGAAAGAATGATGATGATGATATGTAAAAAAAAGCTTACCTTTTGACTTTTGAAATTCCTGTTCTCCGTCAACGTCTAGCGCTACAAAAACATGCTGGAAAATGAATCTTATTGTTGTTAGCCGATCTTCTCGTCATCCCAAAATCTATTAATTCACGAGGCGTACTTTCACACGTATTTTCTAAAAAGTGAAAATGAAAAGACAAAATTACAAAACGCATCAAAACATTGGACGTAAATTACTTTTCATAAGAAAAATATATAAAATAAAAATTAATTCGTCGGAAATTTTTTTTTGTTCTTGACATAATCTTGACAGGCATTAACTTGAAAATTTTTTAAAGCAAGTCAAAACAAAAATAAATACAAAAAATGTACATAAGTACATATATTGAAAAGACTTGTAGAATCTTCCTTAAAAGATTATTTTGAATTTAATTTTTTAGATAAAAAGACCTTCTTTTTCAAGTACAATTTCATAGGCATTTCTTGCCGATGGCGAAACAAAATAAAAATTGCAACTAAATTGTCCACAACAAATTTTCAACAACTACATAGAATGCACTGGTTAAAATAAATTCCAAATATTGGATTAGTCCAAACCTGTTAATAGAAATTTAAATAAAAATATATGTAAAAAAGCATAAAAAGATTTTCGCGAATTTGTTTACAATAGATCAAAGAAAAGTGAAAACTACAAATAAAAAGCTCGTATAAATATTCAAAAAATTAAACGCAAATAATCCACCATGCGCAACTAAGCCGCATAAAACTGCTTTACTGTTTATCCATATTGTCTAGTTTTAACCGCTAAAAATGTAGCATATGCCAAGGGAATTTCAGAATACGTATACCAGAGGAATTTCAAAAGACTACGACAGTGGCTTAGCTAGGAATTCGGAGTTGGAGAAGGGGCAATCAAAACTTTTAGGATAAATTTTGCGCCCGGGGGCGGAACCCAAAAATTCATTTAAAATTCAAAAAATTTTTTCAGCGAGAGACACACATCTCCCTAAAAAGACGCCAATGTAGTAAGACGTAAAAGATTTTTGAATAAAATTTAAAATTTAAGTAATCAAAAATTTTAGGATGAATTTTGTGACTCGATACAAAATCCAAAATTCAAGTTTTTTAATCGCAGAAATTTTTCTAAAGGAGAGGCATGCCTCTCCCTCCCTAAAAAGGCGCAAATGTAATATGTAAAATCGCAGTAAAAAATTTTGAATAAAATTTTACATTAAAAATTTTACTTTCGAGAATTTTTTTAAAAATGTTTCAAAATATTCATAAAAAATTTATTAACAAAAACTGAACAATTCATGTACATCAAATAATTTTTAAAATAAAAACTTCAAAAATGGTTTAATCACTCGGTAAATCGAAAGAACGTTTGAATTTCTTTTCCATGAAGGACTTAAATTTACCGCATTTCGAAGCAAACAACGGGTCGATTTTATCTTTTGGAGCATCTGAATTTTTTAAATTCAATTTGAAAAATATTTTTAAAAAATTCCGAAAAAAGCATACCTTCCGCGTTGGCGAAAAGCAGAGACAGCGTGCTAGCAAGAAAATTGTCCTTCGCCAAATTATCGTGGAAAAAGTCTTCGGGGCACTCTTTCACTTGGTAGAAAATAGCCATCAGCAGTTCCGCGAAAAAGGGAGTGTGCGAAATTAAGGCTTGCTGACAACTACACACTAAATGCATAATACGCTTCCATTGATCGAATCCCTCAAACACCTACAAAATACGTATTATAAAAAATTCTTTAAAATAAAAATAAAAAAACTTTAAATTATCAAAATTGAACTGAGATTTTACAATCCTAATTTCCGACATAGTGACGTATTGAAAGGGGAGGGGGTTCAAATTGAAAATTTTTTAAGTTTTATCCCCACATTCGCAAAAAAATAATGTAAAATTTTTGGTTTCCTCCCACTCCGAAATCCTAAACACGCCAGTGTTTCGACATAAAACCAAAACAATTTATTATACTTTTTAAAACTAAACAGTAAAATATATTGATTTGAGAATTTCTTAATATATTGATTTTTTAATCCTACAAAATTCGCTAAAGTCTACATATTATGAAATTATGTACACATTCTACAAATAAATAAACTCACTTGCCCCATGAGAAAAACAATAAAAGCGAATTGAAATTCCGCCAAAAGCTCTTTGTGGCTACCGTTCAACGTATCTAACAATTTATTGAGTCTGTCCGAACTATCGATTCCAGCCTTCTTTAAATTCGTATCGGCCAACTAAACATAAAATAGAGCAAAATTGAATACATAAAATCACCAATTTTTTACACAAAAAACCTACCCCAACTTGAGGGATCGCTGTAAACCTAACAAGAGTGCCAGGCTTCGAAGTAACCACCGGAAGACCAAGAGCATCAGTAAATCGAATCCGCTCGGGATGTGCTCGATCTACCATCGATGTACCGAGACCGTCACCCTACAATAAAAAAAAATCAAGATCAATTTTTTCGAAATTATTATAAATTACGATAAAATTTTACTAAATCACATTTTTAAAACATAACGAAAATTAAAACAAAACTTAACAATCAAAATCACCCAGAATCCAATCGTCATTAGACACACCCAACCAGGATAAAATTTCAGGGGTCCCGGCAAACCTCAAAATTTTAAAGTAGTATTTAATCAGACATTTTCGGTCGGGGGAGAAAACCGAGTATGTTTTTGGAACGCTCTCAACGAGCTCTTTCCTTTGGCTATAACTTTTTTTATAATTTTAAATTTTTTCATGTTTTATTTTTCATCATTTCGGAGAGGGACCCGCCCTCCTCGCCACGGTCCTTGAGTTAAAGTTGTTGGTTCGTGTTAGTGTTTTGGGCTGATCTTTTATGATAACATTGCACCTGATCGATCTTTACGTATTATTCAATACAATTTATACTTTAAACCTTAGTTCAACAAATCAATTCATTTCAATTTCAATTCAACTTCTCAATTCAATTCAGCTTCTCGATTAACATTATTTTATCTCAACTCATTTTGTTCCCTCCAGTGGACTGGGATTCTACTGACTGACTCAAACTCTCAAATTCTATTTTAATCTCATTTACCTCAATTTACTTATTCTCATCGATGCATCGGAAATCTACTCAACATTACTATGTATTTATTCTCAGCTAATTCTTTCACACATGTTTCGACGACTTACTACGCCGGGCTTGTGGGATCACCTCGTTTCTCGACCGGATTACAGAGCTCACACAATTTTTTCTTGTTTCTTTATTCACTTTCTCACATGTCTCACATATACCACTTACTTCCAAAAAAGCCCAGATAACATGAAAAGCTTCCTTATATACAAATCTCATTTCCTTTCTTTTTCTAATTGGAATTTCTCTTTTTATTCCCAATTGCTCTGACTGCTCTGAGTTTATTTTCCCAAAACATTTGATCAGCAAAACATTTCCGCTAGAACAGTTCTGCTTCTTCTGTGTTGTGACTTTGGGTGTTCTTTGCTAATCTTTGTTGTTCACGTGGCCACGAAGTAACTGTATTTAACACTTGACACACTAATTATTTTTTAGTGAAGTGCAACTATTACATTTTTTTAATTTCATTAAAAGTTTCAAATTAAAAATGTGAAAAGATACCATTTGTTGTTGCAGTTCCTGTTCTTTTGTAACAAATTCAGCCTGCGAGGTAATTCGGCCCAACTTATTTTCTGGTCTTAATCGATCAATGGAGGCGCCTGTGATAGCTGATGAAAGAGAAACCCATTGACGATAGGTGGAGTATGGATAGGCACCCAGACTCGAATCCAAATTCCTCAAATTTGAACGAACGCGCTCTATCTAAAAAAAAGTAAAAGTAAATATTTTTATTTCGAATTTTTTTTATTATTTTGGTACTCTTATAGTTCGTCCCCCGTATAGATTTTTTCGATTTTCTCATTTTCGTTACATTGTTTATTTCGGCTATTGCTGGCAAACATATATTTTTGCGATCTGGGACAACAAATGGTATAAAACGTCAGTACCAAAAATGATTTTTTCCAAAAATGTGGCGCAGTGTACGATGAAAATATCTTAATTTTTTGTATTCGGCATTTATGCTACTGGTCCCCCTCAAACGAAAATCATTTTCTTGAATTTTGTCCTGAAAATGGTGTCTAATAGGTAAAATAGGACGCTGATTCCGAATATCATAAAATTTTTGACATGCGACTTGTCGCTACCGCGCTAGGACGCGATCAAATTGGCGTGTCAAAAAACTTTCGTCGTTTTAAATGCATGTCATATGCCATTCGAATGCCGTCGATTCACTGATCATTTTTCATAATACATATAACTATGATTCTATTTTCAGTCATCGACGCGCTATGAGCGCGGATACTTCAACTCGGTTAAAAATTCACGCGCTTACAGCGCGGTAGCGACGCGTTGCGTTAAAAATTCTTTCAAATTCGAAATCAGCGACCCAAATTACCTGTTGGGCAACGTTTCCACACCTAAAAATAGATTGGAAATGAAAAAATCCATATAAGGGACGAACTATAAAAGTACCATTATTTTTGCAAAAAAAATTGACTAAATTTTTAAGCGTTCATAAAGGTTCTTACGTATTATCGGACCGCCAAAAAATTTTTCGAAAAAAAAAACCAAAAAGATTTTTTCTCTCGTTTTTTTAGGTTTTCTGGCACGGAAAATTCGAATTTAATAATGTTTCTTACTAATTTTGTTGTTTTTGTGCAGTTTTTGACTTTCAAAAAAAATTTTTTGGCGGTCCGATAATACGTAAGAACCTTCGTAAAATTCTACTTTTATTTAAAATTAATATTTTTTTTAATTAATTAAATATATTTAAAATTTTTATAAAAACTTGGCAGTACCTCATCTGAATCGGGTGTCCATTCACTAAAATCTTCAGTAGACTTGTCCCACTTCAAAATATAAATTTCCTGTGCCTCAAAGTTGTGAAAAAATCCAATTCTGGGCGCATTCTTTACGCTACAATAAATGAAGTGAATTCCGGGCGGAATCATTTTAACACCCAGAAATTTTTCACCCACATTCCACGACTTGTAGTCGATGCCAAACTCCATGCCCATGGTAGCATCTTTCAATATCTGAAAATATTGCAAAAAAATATTAAAAGCAAATTAAAATGTGTTGAAAATTAAAATGTGTTTGAGCCACGTTGAATATTTTTCATTGCTTTTTAAAAAGTTCAAAAATTTTTCGTGTTATTTTTGTTGAATCATCATTTCATGTGATATGCCTAGAATTTCAGTTTCTAAATTTCTAGTCATTTTAACCTTAAAATCTTTGCGCCACTATTCCAATCAATTTTTTAAAATTATTTTCGTTGCGTCCTCTTCTTAAAATAATATTTTATAAAATTATAATAATGCAAAATTAAATAATCAAAATTCAACAAAAACTTACGAAGAATGCGCCACTGTGAAACAACCTCAAAGCCAATTCCGGCGCCATTTCTTCAGAAGAGACATTATTATCCATTGTCAAAGAAAAAATCGTCAGGCTGCTTACCAAATTTGTTAAAATTCATTGCTTGAAAAGAAATGAATTTTTGCTTCAAAATTAATTTTTCTTAAACCGATATCACTTAAAAATTTAAAAGAGAATTTTTTGTCATTTATGTGCACCGCTGCAGCTGGAAACAGATTGAACACAGTGCGCTAGTAACAACTGTCAGCATAAAACTTTATCAACTTTTTCTCGCCCATACCTATCGAAAGCCCCAAATTGGCGGAGGGGGGGGGNGGGGGGGGGGGGGGGGTTACGCAGAATTTAAAGATAAAAATGCAATAAAAATAGAAAAATAAATGGGTTACGGAAAAAATTCGGATTTTTTTGGGGGAGGGGGGTTGGACAAGTCGCCCCACGAACCTCCTTGTAAAAGCCTTGAAACAAGATTTTGCGCCCTTTTTATGTAGTCCACTTCAATGGATGATCTAACAATATTATTCCAAACTTGGCTTTTTCAAACTGATTATTTGCTTTTTATTCAAGCAACAAAATGTTAAAATTTACGTGAACAGGCCACCTGTCAGCCGGGTGGTGGATAAAAAAACGAATGGATCGAAAATTGTATCTTTATGTGCTAATTATGTGTCAAATTTTCTAACTACTTTAAACGAAATTATTTTCTTCGTTTAAAAGTGAAAATATGTTTGGAAATGCACTGTTTAAAATGACGCTTTATGTTCCAAAAAACGCCCTCCCTCCGTCCTCGAAATTATTGTTTCCATCCAGATTTCTCTTCGTCAGACTTCCCTCCGATCTCTGCTTAGCGCAGAAAGTTGACGGGGCGCAAAAATGCAAAGAGATGTCGAAAGTGAAATTTTTTTCAGATTGAGCATTTTTACCAATTGGGTGAAATTTTACGTTCATGTTCGTTTCCTAAAAATACAAAAAGAAAAATTGCGGAAAGGAAACTTAATCGAATTAATTATAAGGCTCTTAAACATGAGTTTTTTATTTGGCCTATTTGTTTACATTATTTCTCTACTAGATCTTCTCGTCATTTTTCTGAGATCTCAGCTGCTGGTTTTATTGATTCCATCTCAAAATTTAAAAAATGCGAGTAAAAAACTTCATAAATTTTTTTTCATTTATTTTCTTTTATTTAATTTTTCTTGGTTGTCTTTCTTGTATGATTTTGAATGGTTTTAGAGATGGCCACTGTCAACGTATCGGCTTGTGGTGATACTGTTCGAACGGATTCAATTCGATGTGTCGAAGAGGTGCTTTCTGATTCCGCATTGAGTCCAGGTTTGTGATTTAAGAAATTTAGTTTTGGTGATTATCAGGAATTCTTTAGCATTTTTAAAGTTTGAGTTTGGTTGTCTGGGCGTTCAATTTTTGAATTATTTTTTAGCCAAAAGAAAGAGCTCGTCTAAAGCGTTCTAAAAACTTACTCAACCAAAACTGGTCGAGTTATTTTAAAAATTTGAGGACGTTTTTTTCTTCTGGGTGTTCTAGGGGGAAAGGATTTATGGTTCAATTAAATATTCGTTTTTGTATGTATGTAGTAAATTCGAGGTTTTTTATGTTGAATTTTGTACAGCAATGTTTCAAAAAATGACCAAAATATGCAAAAAATTAAATTTTCACATCGATCAATGGGAATTTTTTAAGATCAAGTGAAATTTTCTAATTCTTTTTTCATTCGGCGTAGGGACATGATGATCTTTCATATTTTATGGGCATTTTTGAAAGTATTTGATAGTTTTTGAGATATTAACGAAAATGTGGACGCGAAAATTTTTCTTTTTTGTTAGTAGTCAAAAATCATGAACTGGTTTGCAATTTCTTAAATAGCAGTTATTTTTATTGGAAACTAGGTTATTTTTGGAACATTTTGTAAAAAAATCACGGAATTTCATGCACTTTCCACTGAAATATGAACAAATTTGTGGAGCCACAAAAATTTTTCAAAATTTGACTCGAAAATGATGCCAAAATGTTCAAATAATTTGAAAACCTGTGTTTTAACAAATTGAACTTTTTTGGCGTTTTGTTTCTAACTTTATTCGCGAATTTTTTGTTTTGTATGCGAATTTTACTTGTAATTTTTTTATTAATTGTCAAATAAAATTCTTCAAAACGAATTTGATTTAAATTTTTTCTATATTGCGCGAGTAAAAAATAACAAATCCGACCATATAATTTCCTGAACTTTTTTTTACAAATAAGAATACTGAGCTTATCTTTTGGAATATTTTTGTGAACATTCTAAAGTTACTTTTTAGCAGAGGACTCCGAATTGCAAAGCAACGGCCGCTATCGTTTAGCTTCCGGGGAGGAATTGGAGGAGAAAATTGATGAATGTGACGAAGACGACGTAATTTTTCTGGATTCGGATGACGAAGAGGGAAAAGAATCCGCTGGTATATTTTTACTGTTTACAAAATATTATGTTTTATTTTTCGGCGATTATTTTTTCTGACTTCTTGAAGGAACGCTAAATAATTTTATAAATGCTACTATGTGGTTTATAAATAGAGGCTGCATTTTTTTATTTGGGGTTTTGGTTATGTTTTCACATTAATTATTTCGTATATTTGTCGTTAGCAAACTTTTTTTTCTTGCAAATTGAGGCGATATTTTCGACATCAAATTTTGATCTTCGGATTATCATCCTTCTATGTATCGTATTGAGGCCGCGAGGTTTTGAATTTGTATCAATAACATTATTATTATTATTTGAATTATAATTTTTGCAAATCGTTTTGATATGAGTTTGATTTATGATTCAGCTTCGAATTTGTGCTGAGCTAGAATTAAACTTTTGCTCTGCCGTAAATACGGTATTTTTGTTTTTGCGTTACAGAAAATATGAATATTTTGAAAGTCTGCGCTTTTGACAGCAATTTTGAAACGGTTCAAAATCGAATTCGACCATTATTTGAATGTGTCGTTAATTTGCTCGCGTAAAACTGCAGTTGTTCGCAACCGCATTCCTAATCGGCAAAAAAGGACGAAGTTGAAATCGAACATATCGATTTTAATTTTGCTATTTTCTCGCTGGAGTATTTTATAAGTGCACTTACAGAAGTGAAGAAATCTGTCGATCAAATCAGTCCTGATGATTCAATTGGCAGCGAATGTCTTGCGCCCGAAGGTCTCTGTGATGTTGTCGCGTCGCCGGCTCATGCGGGATGCCAGCCACTTTTCATGTCACACGTGTTCAAGGATTTGCCGCCCATCGATTCACTAGCCAACGTTCGTATTCGCACGCCGTTGGAGTTTATGCTTTATGCGCACATTGCTCAGTCGTTGGCGACTGATGTTGCGCGTGAGGTGATTGAAAAGATTCGTGCGTCGGATCAGCCATTGTTGAAGGCCTATCATACGTATTGCAAGGGCCTCATTCCTTCGCTTATCTTTTCTGAAACGGTTTTTCGCGCCGCGTTCGAGATGCGATTGAAAACCTGTCGGGTGGCGTTTAGCAGTCTCAAAGCATCGGCACAAAAGCGAATTTTTGTCACTTTTGACATTCCGTTGACTACCGATGATGTATCCGCTGAGATCATAAGTGAATGGCGAAAGGTAATTTTGTTTTGAGCCGCTCATGTCTTTTTATCGGAAAATGTTTTGATGATCTTTATGTTCTTTAATTTTTTTTCTTTCGAATTTACGAAGTAAACATGTATAATTTTAATTATTTTAGTTTTTGTATGAGCAAGTGATTTTTTAGGTTTTTGAACAATGTCGATTTGCTCTGGATGAACTTCGCGCAAAAATGATATATCCGGATCGTAAATACTTGCGCAATAGCACCGTTCTCATCGGCGACAATGAGGCGAAAGAGTTGAGCACACTAGCAAACGCACATCTCATCACCGAAAAGACGCCGAAAGAGTTGCTGAAGACACTGAAGCGCTACTACTTCTCCTCAACCACGAAGGCGTTGCTGTTGTGCTGGGGCGCCGACGATTTGCGCGCTGGCTTGTCGGAGGAGGAGATAGGCGCAAACATTGTGTCCGTCGTGGACGTTTTGAAGGAGTCGTCTGTTCGTGTAATCGTTGTGCCACCGGCTTTCAATCAGTTGAAGGCGAAAACGTACAACAAGCTTCTTCACGTTCTTGACAACCACTTCAGGGAGAATGCAAACCCGAATGTTGTCCTCGCACTTGTGTCGCGTACTTTTCGTAGTTTAAGCGAGGTTTATTTTCTTTTCTTAACTAAGTGAAATTGATTTTTATACTTTTAAAATTTAGAATTTTATTGATCTTCTCTATTATGAATGAATTCGTTAATTTTTTTATTTTGTTTAAATTTAAAAATTTTATTTAGAAATTTTTAAGTTTATTAATTTCGATTTTTTAATATTTGTAGTATAAACTTTTGTTTAAAAAAGACTTTTTTTGAAAATTTATTTATTAGAATTACAGCAGTTGAAGCTTTTTAATATGTTGTATTATATTTGTAAATATTAGTTTAATACATGACATTTTTGTATGAATGTTTTAATAACAAGGATGACAGTCGACACCGAAAAATATTACAAAATTTCATATTTTTTGTTCGATTAAAAGCCCAATAATTATCTAAAATTATTTTTGATATTTTAGGTGACGCGCTTTGGCAATTACTTCAATTGCGATCGAGTCAGCATCGACGGTTATTTAACGCGCGAAGGCAAGCATCAGACGCTGGTCCACCTGAAAGCGGTCTATCATATCGGAAGCTTTTATAATGTAAAGTACGCCGAGAACCAGAACTCTAGCTCGACAATCGGCGCTGTAGTGAAAAAGAAATGGAGTCCTGTTAAGGTCGGTAACAACAAAAAAGCTGCTAAATCGGGATTGTCGAGCAAGAATAAAATGGCTAATGCGGTGATCGCCAAGTTCAACAGAAATGCTAACAGAAACAACGTCGGCGTAGCGTCGGTGAACAAGCAAACTGGGAAGAAGAAAAATCTTCAGCCGGCGAACAATAAGCGTCGTCTGCCCTCGCCCGTAAGGGAAATGGAGGTGGGGACGCAGCGCCTATTTGGTGTTCAGCCGCACGCAGTCGATGATCAACACAAGCGGACTAGAAAAGCGATTCATCGCAACAAAGAAAAAAATAATACTGGAACTAATTTATCGCCATGGCTAGCCGCTACGGATTATTCAAATATTGCACACTCGGATTACCACGAGTTTCTGCAACAGTCCTATTCCTCGACATGTGCGGCGAGCTTTAATGAACCTTCGCCGTGGATTGCGCCGCCACCACTATATGGTGGCGCTCAACCAGAGCCTTATTATGCCGAAGCGGATTATACTTCACTCAGCTACCAGTCACACATTTCTGCGCCAAAGTCGTTTTTTGGCGCTGCTCCAAAGAATCGCGCCTTCGGCGGATTAACTGGTTCGAATGCAGTGGAGCAGGAACCCCATTCTTCCAACGCATTCTCTAACCAGCCGCCGCCGAGGGGTTTCTTCGGCATGTCTGGCGGACGTTCACTGGACGAGGTGTACGCGCTTCAGTGCTTGAATCAATATAATCAGACGAGGAATTATTAATTGGTCTGTAGTTAAGTTTGTTCGGAACGTATTTTCAATGTATTGTTTAGACAATTATTCTAGAAAAAATTATTGGTAGTAATAATTTTTATGTTTGAAGAATTCTTTTTAACAATTTTTCTTAGCGAAAAATTGAAAGTTTGGAGATTCCCCCCATGGAAAATTGTTTTTACCCCGCATGGAGAATGCATGGCGACGCCACTGAAGGAATGTAAATTAAAAGTTTTTGAGAGATATTTTCCGTTATTTTTTTGTTTAGTTGATTGTTTTGAGTTTTATTATGTCCGAGTATGTTATGGACGAACGATTGAAATTATTTTTTGTCGATTTAATAAATTTAATACTTAAAATTTATTTTTTAACTTTATTTCACATTAAATTACGAAAGGAATACCAATACATCTAATATTTACAGCGGGCATGAATGAATCGTCGAGAATAATTGTTAATGAAGTATGTTTGTATTGCACACGGAATGCATTTGTTTTCCACGCAATATATCAAACAAGCATGATTTTAAGCGTCTTAAGCATAAATTTTATCATCTGCATTTCGGTTGTATGCTTTTATGATTTTCTCATTTATCGAAAATTATCGCCAGCATTGCATTATGAAAGAAAACAATAGCTGAATTTTTAGCATTGAAGTACGTGTACTTCCGAGCGGCTATTGCACAGATGACTCTTGATCGTACTTGTTGTGCTCCCTTCCGGAAACAATCCTCAAAAAAACTTGAAAAATGCCAACTGAGTTTTTTTGCTTTTTGACTGCTTTAAAAACAATGTTTACCAATCTATAGCACAACGGGAAGAGTCGTAGTACATAAAGGTCGGATACGACACTAAGGTCGGATACAAAACTTATTTTCGTCGGATTCAAAAAAGTCTCAGCTCATTTTTTAGAATTTTGGATTCATTTCGGATGTAAAAAGGACTCAAAACTTCAAATGTGTCCGGATGCAAAACGATGTACATTTGAATTCGGATCTACGGATGCATTTTGGATGCAAGTTACAGCACTGGTCGTGGTTGATTGATTCAGTTAGCTTTATCGCAAAGAACGTTTTTTCATTTGTAGCGGGCCTAAGATGTCTCAACTGGGTATGATTAAAAAGCTAATGTCTAATCCGTGACTGATCAGCATTACTCATGATCCACTATTACAAACTGTAGAAGTAAAATTGATACATATGTTCATTTTTTGTTTCATGTTTTTATTAGTTTTTGCGCTGTGGCCCAAGTGAATTTAAAAATTATTCAGTGACAAAACCGACTAGAAGCAAGCTGGCAGAAAATACTCAAATGTTGACATGTCCACAAATTTTTCAGGTTGTCACTTTTCCAAGGATGCCCAAAAAATGATTTACCAAAAATTACATATGAAAAATTCAATCGCTTTTCGAGAATGCTAAAATCGAAAAAGTTATGTTCATGAATTTTGATGTACAAAATTTATGGAAGAATACAATCAATTTTGTGTCGAGACAGTTCAATGTGACGTGATGGAACGTGGATGAAGCGACGCTGACGTTTGATGATGAATGACCATGCTGAGAAAGGGCGAGTGTGAGTTGCGTGACGGATAAATTCTGAGGTCAATCACTTTCTTCGCCATCTTCTTTTCCACTTTGTAATATTACCCACTTGTTGCGCATTGCAAAATACATGATTGCATATGTGTAATTCTGCATTATCATCATGTACTCAATTGGAAAAAGTCAATTTATGTATTTATTTTGAAAACTTTTATTCGTTTGATTTAATTTTATTACAATGTCAATTGCATAATAAACGGCATTATGATTTTTTTCCATGCAAACCTACATATATTCTCTAAATAAAGTTTTGTGTTTTTTTCTATAAAGATAACACTGTAAAGATACTTCGCAGGTCAACCTCTGCACTATGTCGCATGCCCTGACTTTAATTTTATCAAATTTTTTTACAGATATTGTCCTTTTCAATCAGACCAGAATCCATCATTGCCAGTTTCTTTTGCTTTCACTCACGTATACAATCGATTATAATCAAATTAAAGTAATTGATTTCTGAAATTTTATTTTATTGATAAAAATACGCTCATTAATCCTTTCTTAATGTTTTGTTTGTGTTTCGTATTTGAATATTTTTTAAGTAAGAATAATGTGCTATTTGTTTTGATTAATTTTTAAAAATTTATTCGTTGAGTGTGGATTGATTAAATTAACAACAAAACACTGCAAACGAATGGGCAAATTGCATATTTTTTCGTTTGAATGGTCAAATATGTATTATACAGAAATATTTTTGTATTACACTTTTGTGTTAGTTTGTTTTTCGATAAAATTTACGACGTTAGTCACTGCTATTTATTTTTTTATTTTAGCAAAATAAAATTTTTCCTTTTACAAATTTTTCCTGAACTTGGTTGGCTTTTAACTATATTTTGTCAATTTTGAAAGTGTACGTCCACGAAAATCATCATTTTCCAACTGACAAACCAACTCCATCTTGCAGGTATTAAAAAATATTACCTTTTACAGTTAAAAAATCCAATGAGAAGTGTTGTGTCTTCGTTGAAATATATCGGGATTACGGGAGACAACAGGCAACTATCAAAATTTTTTTGTAAAGTTTTAAATTTATCAAGTGCAAATTGCAACATTTACGATACTAAAATATGCAACAAAACATTGCTATGAAAAATCCGAAATTTTACATTTCTTGATTTTTTACTCTCAAAGTTTTCTTTGTTTTTGCTAAAGTTGAACAATTTCGTATTTTTCGTTCATTTATTTATTCTCTAGATATCCAGCATTTATTTTTTTGAACGGAAAATTAGCTTTATTTTCTTTTTTCTTTTATACATTTTATTTGATTAAATACATTTTGAACGTGTATTTATCCGCTAAGTTTACGCAATTTGGTGTATTTCGTAATTTTCATTTTTTAGGATAAAAAAGGAAAAATTGCAACTTTAATTTTATCTAATTTAACTGTTTTTGTTTTACAAAACTTGGTAAATTATTGTAAACTATATATATTTTTTCAGCTATTCTGAATTAATTTCGTTCCAAAAAATGTAAAATTTGAGCTGAATGAATTCGTTCAAAATTGTTTTTCGAGAAATTCCTCTATTTTTTGAAAAATTTTACGTATACATATTACCTACTAAAATTATTAAAAGTGCGTGATTGATAAGAAAAAGTAATGATTTTCTTACATTTTTGGAATTACAGTTATATATGTGCAAATAGTTTTGTATAGGATTTTTACATTCTAAATGATTTTTTCCAAAAAATTAAAAATAATTGTCATTTCCAATTTTGTCCAATTTTTTAATTTCAATTTTTATAGCTTTACTTTTTCAACTTTTCCGTTTTTCATTTGGATACTATTTATGTATCATTATATTTTTGCAATTGTGCATATTTCTCTTCGAAAACGCTTGACACAGGTTATTATTATTATTACAACTTTTAGAAGGTAGAAATCGCTATTACTACATATTATTATTGGTTTGCTGCTGGGTGGGGTGTGCTGGGTTTGTGCGAAACGAAAATTTCTTCCAAAAAAGTTCTTCCACACAAATTTTCGCGCACGCGAAATTTCCCTTTTTTTGTTTTTCTGTGCGTTTATATTTATCATTATTACTTTTTTGATGATCACGTATACACTTAAACGGTTTAATAAATGTTTTCAAATATCGATGCATTATGACAATTTGTTTTTATTGGATTATTTATATGTATTTGTAATTTTGTGCATTAATCTGTTTTAGCTGCCTAAAGCCCAAATATTATAGATTTGCTATCAATAGCCCAAACATTTATACATATAGCCCAAAAATTTATACATATAGCCCAAACATATTTATATACAGTCCTGTTCAAAAAGATAGACGCACTTGTTTTTTTTTCCATAACTTTTTCATACATCGATGAAATT
>SAUE01000066.1:216077-229050 GCA_009724625.1 Deladenus siricidicola
TATATAGCCCAAATATACTTACACATATATGTATCCCAAACATATTTATGACATTTATCAAAATCTAGTAGAGCATGCTAGTATATTTGAACAATATGCATGTATATTTCATTATCCAGAATTTACATAGACGAAAACATTTTTTTTATCACAGAAAAAATTTATGATTTGTGGATTTGATATTATCGAACAGCCAGCAAGCACTTCCTTAACAGCTAGCGCAGCTAACAAAGCTATGCGGAAAAATGAATTCGAAAATGACACTAACAGACACAACGCACAAAAATGTTAGCGCGAAAGTGACAGCGATAAATATTTATAAATAATTTTTTAACAATAAAAAAATCCACAACAAAACGAAAACACTTAAAAGGCGCAAAAATCGAATTGAAGTGTTTTACAGACATTTTTATTTTTAATCCAAACCATAACCTTCGTTTACTTTTCGAAATCTGTATTTGCAGACTTCTCTAATTTCCATTTTTTTACTCATCTTCTTTTGCTCAATACCCAAAACCGCAATTTATAACGAGTTTAGTGTGAAAATAAATCACAACACTCAAATTTGTGTGCTGTGAAACTAGCAGAAAATCATTTTTGCAAAAATGAATATTTATGAATTTTTCACTTCTTTCAGCCGTTTTCAAAATGGGGGGGGGGGGAAGATATCGGAAACAATTATTTTCACCATGCCACTTTTACTTTTCTCTATTTTTTCGATACATCCTTTCTTTTCTTGATCTTCTCACATTGATTTCAATCTTTCTCCCTTCTTCTCCTTGTTCTCCTTCTCCTCTTGATCAATGTTCGCTTTCGCGTTTCAACAAAAAAGGCGACGTAAACTTCTTGGGTGAAGGTTTTTTAGGGGGAATAAAATGATCTGTTGTGTGCATGTGTGGGGGGAATAATCGTGAAAATTTGAAAGAGTGAAAGTAAATAAAATATATGAAAGTGAAGGAAAAATAATGAAAAAAAGGGAAAACGTTCAAGTATTATGAACCCTTCCACACTTTCGAAACTAAAAATTCGAATTATTGTTTGGAATTTTCGAAATTG
The DNA here is from genome assembly GCA_009724625.1 of Deladenus siricidicola. Taxonomy (NCBI): domain Eukaryota; kingdom Metazoa; phylum Nematoda; class Chromadorea; order Rhabditida; family Sphaerulariidae; genus Deladenus; species Deladenus siricidicola. Next base: position 217,134 of record SAUE01000066.1, read on the forward strand.
CTAAAAGAAATTGCATAACTTTTGGAAAAAAAATCTGCACGCAAAACTAAAAAGGTAATTCAACAGATTTATTTTAATAATAGTTTAATTAAGATTAATTAGTGCAAAATTTGGAACACATAATTTATATTTTTTTTGTGAGAATATTTGTGTATTTGGAATACACGTTTTTTTAATGATTTTTGAGGATTATCGTCAGGTTTAGAAGTTTTTGCTTTAATCTTTTTGTTAGCGGATTGAACTGAATAACGTAAGCTTATTGTGTCAATAAATGGCTCGAGTGTTGATTTTTTTGCATTTGATTTTTTTACGTTTGCGTTGTGGTGTTCATAAAAGTAGAACACCTTTAGTGTACTTATTTGTGGAAAAATGTGGGATAAATTCCTTTTATTTAAACCAATTTTTGTTTCCATAATCATCCACGATTTTTTATTTTATTAGCCAGTTGATATGATTTTTATGCAGTTTTCTGCATTTATTTTTTCGAACGTTCACTATTTTTTCATCACAAACATGAACGCTGAAATCGATAATGATACAATTTGCCAAGTTTATTTTTGGAATAGTAAGCTCCAATTTGCATTGCTTTGAAATATTTTTTTATCATAATTTCACATTTTGCCATGAAAATTTTGCCAAATGATATATTTTGCGAAATACGCCAGCTTTGAAAGTCTCATGATCCATCTATCTCATTTCTAAATTGGATAACATTAGAACAAAAAACATGAATTTTTTTGGTTGTAGAAAGAAAAATTTTTATCACAAAAACATAAAAATTCCTTTTTTTAGAATTTTCATGAATCTCTCGCTCGGATGATTTTATCGTTATAAATAATTTTTGGCAATTTTTGAACGAGTATGTATTTAGCCTTGTTTCAAAAAATGTTGACCCAATTTTCGCAGTAAGAACAAAACGAAAATATCTGAAAAGTGAAAAATTTTCGGTAAAATATTAAAAATATAAATCCAGATTGTGCTTTTGATAATCTCTAGAATCCGGACGTTTTCGTTTTTTAATTCAAATTCTTCAAATAAATTATAACATTAGTTTATGTGTTCATTAAATATTTCTACTATTTGAGTTTATTAATCTTTTAAATTTATGGTTTCATTTTGTCTTCCAATAAAATTAACACCGTGCACATATTTAAGAGGCACTTTCTATAAAAGTTTCCTTGAAGACACAACAAAACAAATTTGCTCAAACTTTTATATTCAGCTACACTGTGTTTGAAAACAAGCCACCAAACATTTTAGACCATTTGAATAATTGGTTCCCGACATAAAGCCATTTGACGTGGGACGAAGTTTTTGCTGTGTCGTATGTTTCATTGAGTCAGGTCGACATTTATCTCTTAAGTATGCCGTGAAGAATCATATAGACTAATTCTGGATGGGAAAGAACAAAATCTATGTAGTTCACATTGGGATTGATGTTGCTTGTCGGCGGATAATTGGGAGTTTGAAGTGTGGGTATTGTGGGGTGTGGGTGACTTTTGCGCTTCAGACTTTTGCGCCCCGACACTTGCACCCCGACATTTGTGCCCCAGACACTTGTGCCCGAGATTTTTGCGCCACGAACATTTGCGCCCCAAACAAAGACATTTGCTCCCCGAGCGAATCCGGGGCACAAATGTTCCATTTTGCAAACTTTTGCGACCTAGCATTTTTTTGTAAATTTTCAAACATTTGCATCTCGTAATAAAATACTGAATTTTTATGACTTTTAAATTGATGAAATTTATTCATGTAAAAAATTTTTTGGCGTTTTTTTTTCTGTGAAAAATGTCTTTTTAAAATGAAATTTAGAAAAAAAAATGCTGGGGCGCAAAAGTCTGAAAAATGGGACATTTGCGCCCCAGATTCGCTCGGGGCGCAAATGTCTTTTTTTGGGGCGCAAATGTCCGGGGCGCAAAAGTCTGGGGCGCAAGTGTCGGGGGCGCAAATGTCGGGGCGCAAAAGTCTGAAAAATGGGACATTTGCGTCCCAGATTCGCTCGGGGCGCAAATGTCCAAGGCGTTTTTTTTGGTGCCCAAATGTCTGCCAACGCATCAAAAGGTTGTGTGTGATACGGTGTGTTTATTTGTTTCAATTCCGCACGGTTTTGTTAAATGATTTGACTTGCGGTTAACGATCAATGATTTACGGTATTTAGTATTTCAGCAATTACGGCCGCATCGAGAACTAAATACAAGTATTATGGTACTTTAGAACGGAATGAAGTCGAACACCATTTTTGAATCCATCTCAAAGGGCCGCGGGTTATAGGGTTATACGAATGAAGTTAGGGTATTATTAATGGTCTATCACAATATGCTAACTTTATTTTTTAGCCTATCCAAAAATGTTCATCTGCAAGTTATATGTACATATACATTTAAAGTGAGAGTTATATTTAAACTATATACTAAATCTTTTTATCTTTTAGACTTGGTCAACAAATATAATTTGAATTTTATGCGTAATGGATTACGTTTGGTCTTTTCGAGATTCTCTATTCTACGGTATTTGTTCGTGCGGCGGAAATTCGGCCAATGGTCAAAGCCCTGATCCGGAGGACCCGATTCCAAAAAAGTACACGTACGTTTGAACTTTAAAATTTATTTTTTTATTTTTTCACAATTCAAACAAATAAAAGAACATTTTAAAAATTTTTCACAACATTCATGTTTATGGGTTTATATGTAAAGCAAGTTTTCACCATAAAACCGTAGTTCACTTCACTGAAATGACAAAGCTGAAAAACTTCATTTTTCATTTTAAAAGTGACTTTTAATTTATTTTGAAATTTTGCAAAAAATATATACAACATTTTTCTGATTGAAATTTTTTTTCTGAAACGACAAAATGGTATTATCGAATTTTTTACGCCATTACAAAATTAATTTGGTTGTCTAAACTTAACTTTTCGGACTAATACAGAAATTTTCATTTTACCAATTCACTTTTTTCATTTTACCAATCAAAAGAAAAGTGAAAATAAATTTTTTGTTGTAATGAATTTTTTGTGCTAATGAATTTTCTTTGCCAATAAATTTTTTGCGTCATTTGTGTTTGGTTTTCATGTTTTACTTAAAAAATGCAAATTTTGCCAGCTAAAAATTTAGCCAAGTGAAAGCGAAAGCAAAAGCAAAATGAGACAAATTGATTCTTTCCTTTTTTGGGCAAAATGGCCAAACAGAAAATCGAAATAAAATTGCGCAAAATTCCAATTATTTTTTGAAAAAATGCATGCACTTACATTTTTTAGAATGTATTGTTATACGTATACGTGTTTATATCCGCTATGTATGTACATACATATGCTTTTTTTGCGAACGAACTTTAATGATATTGAAATGAATTTGTTGGATATGTACGTATTTATGTGATATCAAGGCTTTTCATATTCTTTCTATTCTCCTCTTGTACTCTCGCTGAAGGATGATAAAAAAATTAGAAAACTTTGCTAAAATTAATGAGTCTCGTTTAAAAGAAATAAAAATTTAATTTTCAGTTGTCCGATTTTTTGAAAAAAGTTTTTACGTTTTTTTATTACATCTAAATTTGTGTCATTTTTTTGATTTTTGAGCTTTTTGGTTAAAATATAATAATGTATTATTAGTTTTGGAATACGATTTTTGTTTGAATTTTGTTCTTTTTTTAACTCTTTTGTCTATTTTTACTTACGTATTTTTTCTTACATTAACAATGAACATTACAATAATTGCGTAAAATATGTGGTCAAAAGTTTTCGAATAAATTTTGTCTGAAACGTTCATGCATAAAGGGCGAATCGGAAAAGAAAATACGGTTAAATTTTTTTGTAGTTACCTCAATGCTCATTTATTTAAATAATTTAAATATGTATGGATTATTGTAGGGTGAACTCATTTTTTCTTCTTGTTTTTCACTGAAATTATTTGCTACGTGGATCAAAGGTTTCCCCCCGAATACTATAAATATTCAATAATGAAACACGAGTTCACTTAATTTCCTTTCAAAAAATGAGATGTCCATTTTGTCAAAAACAATCAAAGTACCGGATCAAAGCAACCGATCGAAGGTTTATAAGTGCATGTTAGGCTACTCCTAGGATCCTATGTACATCTGATGTTTGTGCGAGTGTATTCTACATACATACATGTATAGACACTTTTACGCATCACGTAGAGTCTTATCGCATCACGTCTATTTTAACATTTTATTTTTTTAAATATTGTAGTGTGTTTTGAAGCGATTTGCATCAACAGTCTTGTTTTCTCCGCGCTTTTCGTCAAGTTATACTGTATCTCTTCTTTATGCAGAAACGATAGTGAACTGATTATCACCAGCGTTTGACGAAATGAAAATATTTCACTAAAAAAATGCCAAAAAATTTATTAAATGTAAAAATCATACTTTGAAATAAGTTTTATAATTTATAGTTAATTGTGAGTTGTGCTGAAGCCTTCGATAATTGTATAATATGTATGCATGTATATAATCTCAATCTTTACCGCCATTTTTTTTATCAGCTGGACTTGAGCGAATGAAAAACTATAGACCGAATACAGAATTATATCTTTTTGATTTGCGTATCTTACTCAATGTACAGTATGCATATTATACAAAGAAGATTAAAATTGATGAAGATTGACCAAATTTTTTTTCTAGTGAAATGACCTTTCGAGAACTTAGAAACATAAAAATAATCGTCTCAAAAATAGAAAAAGCAAAATAATAACATTTGTCTTTTACATACATACACACATACGTATAATTGGTATACGTACGTATAATTTTAATGCTTTTTACTATATACGCGTTTATGTATTTAAAAGCAAAGACATACATAAACACACCTTGTGTGTATGTGTATATATATCCGGCTTTATTCAACTTCATGCACATCATTTTGATCACTCAATGTGTGTTTGAGTGTACTTTTAGTGTGTTTCGACGTGTTTTACCTTCACTCGTGTGTGTCTGTGTGGTTCAATTCAAAAGCGAGTCAATTCAAATCACCGAGGGTCATTCGATTATGTATTTGAGCATTTGACAGCCTTTAATTATTCTTTGATAAAATCCATATTTCATGATTAAGAAATGACTAAAATGAGTTACTAAAAGATTTTTTTAACAATGGCTGCTTTGTTTCCGTGTATTCTAACAAAAGAAAAAAATTTTTTTATTATTTTTTGGATAGTTTAATAATTTAATAATTTATATGACAAATAGTTTAATATTTTACGGTTCTTTTGTCAAAAATAGGAAAAAAGAAATAAAGTGAATGAAATTTGCGGAAATGTTTACTCTTTAAACCAAAACATTTTCTAAATTTTCTTCTTTTGTCTCATTTCTCTCTTGTGTCTACATTTTTCACTCACATATGCCTACATTTTTGTGCCTACATTTTTCACTCACTTTTTTAGTACATTCTTTAGTTTTTTTTAAATTGTTTTTAATTATTGAATTATTTCCGTGACGAAGAACCAACAAACAGCGTAGAACGTTGTTTTGCCAAATTTTTGACTTTTTAAATTTATTATTTTAAAAATAAAATAAAATTTTTGATTTTTTACTTTTCTTTTACCGGAAATCATTCCTTCCCGAAAAATTTTTACTGGAAAACATCCATATTTTCATAATACATCTGGTACATTTGAACTATACCGCGTCCATAATGGTTTGAAGATTTTCTAAAACATAGATGACAGCCTAAACCACAGTATATAAAGTAAAGAATTATTGACAAAAATTTAGACAAAATTATGTTTAATAATTTTTAATTGTTTTAATTTTCTTTCCGAGTTGATTTTGCTTTGCGCACTTTCCCAGTCTTTCCTATCCTTTCCCTTCTTCTACTTCATTTTCTTTCCTTTTCTCACAATCATTAACGTACGACAGATGGCGTAATACGACGACGGCGGTACCTGACGGTATATATTCACTTCTTCGCATTCCATAAAAAATTTGATTAGTGGGAGAAAATTTGTTGCCCAAAGAGCGAAAAGTTTGATTTCCTTGCGCTCTCTTCGCCAGGCATTTTCTCTGAAGTTTTTCGTCCTCTCTGTTCAATCTTCCCCCTTTTCTTTCCTTGTGGGTTTCTCATTTTTCACGCCACTGGCGATGATTTTGCTTATGGGAAAATTTTGATTCCATTTTTACTTCTATTTTTTGCCATTTTAATGAATGAAAGAATGAAATTTTTAATTTTCTTTTGATTTTAGCATTTTGTGAGTCATGGTTTCTTGATTATCGATTATTTTCCATTAATTATTTATTTTAATCCACCGTAGCGTAGAAAACTACAAGGGAAGAAATGATGATGGCTTCAAATCCGAACACAATTTCGAGTGGGGACGGCTTTCGCAAACGATCGCTTTCGCTGAGAAATCTTCTTTCTTCTCCTAAATTGGGAGAAAATCGTAGACGATTATTTTGTGGCAATTTGCCTTCACCAAGTTTTGCGCGAAAATTTACTAAACATTTGTCGACTGACGCCAATTCACCAATCCTAACAAATGCGGGTAAAGTGGACGATGGCGCCAACTCAAAACTCCCCGCTGCTAATTGCGGCACAACGAGAAATACGGTAAAAATGCGTCAGATTCGAATTGGCGGAATATCACTGCTTGGCGCTAGCGACGGTTGCTGTATCACCGTGGGCGATGATCGGGCGGAAGTTGCGCTAGAACAACAGCTGAGTAGACAAGAGCACCAAACAGGTGTTATGCTGCACCGAGCGGAGCTGTTGCAGCAGCAGAAGCGAGAAAGCCGCAAAACGACGAAACGTGACTTTTTTCAAGGCGGAATTATTGATCGTCTTTCCAGGTCTTTTTTGTACATTGAAATAGAAAAACTAAATTTTTGAATTAATTTTAAAAAGTTAATTTTTAGATTTTTCAAGAATTAAAACAATTTATTAATTTTTTTTTTGAATTTTTTTCATCGTTGAAATTTTTGCTTCTTTTTTTTAATTAGAAAGTGTGAATCCATTAGCTCGCTTAAATACACAATTTTGATATTTAATTCATTAAAAATTCCACGCTCATAATCAAATTTTCCTATTAGTCTGCTTCGTTATGAAACAAATTGTTTACAAAATTGTGCAAAATTTCTTGCGAAAAGTGAATTATTATTATCAATTTTTTCTCAGATTCTCTCTTTCTTTTTCTGATCACACATTTTTTTCGTTCAAAATAGCGATTTTTCAGGTTTTGTAAGTCGAAAATGTAGATAAAAAATTGTAAAAGTTAACAAACATTTACCGGAAGTTTACCAAAGTTATTTGGCCAAACTTTTGAATTATTCGAACATTTTTAAATGCGATTATTCGACGATTTTAAATGTTTCTAAAAAGTATTTACAGATTTTGATTTTTTTTTCACTTTAACTTTTCAATCAAAACTCTAACTTCTGAAATTTGTTATTTCATTAAAAAATAATTTTTAATTAAAAAAAAATCAAACACGAAAAATGTGTTTTTTAATCAATTTTATTCGACTCATGCTTTTTGAGATTATTTTCGAATGATTAATTCGCACATTATTTTTTTTCTTTATTTATTTATTTTTATAACTCCCACCAGTTCTAATCTGGGCAAAAAGTAATAAAAGATAATTTATATATCGATTTTTGACATTCATTTTCTTATTTACTGTTATTATACAAAAAATTTGACTTTTTCAAATTTTTTGACTTTTTTATTTTGACTATTTTTAATTTTTTTGATAGTTTATTTCGATTTTTGTAAATTAATCTGTTTTTTTTCATAAATGGAAAGTTTTTGTTTGTTTTTATTTTCAATGTCAGTAGTCTAACCTTTAAATTTTTCATTTCAAAATCATCGTCATATTCGTTCATTAGAAAATTTTCTTTGTTCATTAGAAAATCTCAAATTCAAATTTTTAAAGAAATAAAATAAAATAAAAGCGGTTTAAATGGAAATTGGAAGTTCAAATAATTTTGGAAAAGTTCAAGTTGAACTTTTTTCAAGTTCATTTTTTCAGTTTTTTCATTTTTTGAAAAAAGAAGCAAATCATCCTTTTGGAGACAATGAATGATCTTTTACATACAGTATATACATACATACCAGGGGTGTGTCGAAAATAAATTTGAGATTTCGAAAATCGAAAATCGAAAGGACCTTTGAATTCCGAAAATCGAAAGACCGTCGTGATTTCGAAAATCGAAAATTAAAAAAAAAGGATTTCCGAAAATCGAAAGAGAAAATTGCCGAAAATCGAAAATCGAAAGAACTTTTTACCGAAAATCGAAAATTTTCACAAAATTTTTTTTTCAAAATTTATATAATAATTTTTCTCAAAATTCTAAGACAAATTTTATAATTTTTAGACATCCATACACATGTATGTCCTTAGTATATGTATTTTTTTCCATTCATTGTGACTTGAATAATTCTTTGAATCGCTCGCGACTCCAATCAAGAGTCAAATTAATCCGAGAAACTCAGAAATGATTCAAATGAATTCAGCGAGTTCATTGGATTTGAATTGTGAATTATTTTTGTAGTTTGTGAATCATTGAATCACTTTTTATTCACGACTTATTTGAATAGCCATGATTCGTTTCTAAAAATGAATTTCTTATACCGTCATCAAACTTTTTAACTGATTGAAAAAAGGGAAATAAATGCGACGAAAAACGCAAAAAATTAAGTCAAAATAATGATTCTTGCGAACGCAGCGATAGCCGCGCGAGCGGAAAAATTGAAATTTTGCTTATAATTTCTCAAAAAATCACATCATAATGAAGTTGAAGTTGACTAAAATTTTCACCAAAAATTTGAAAATTTTCGGAAAATGGTCGATTTTCCGAAAATCGAAAATCGAAAGACCCTCGTGATTTCGAAAATCGAAAGGAAAGCACACCGAAAATCGAAAATCGAAAATTTCCACACCCCTGATACATACGTATTAAACCATAGTTCAAAAATTATTTTTTTGGCCAATTTCTTTTTGTCTTATTCGCCAATTTTATTTTTTATGGTGTCAATTTTGAAAAATTATAAAGATTTTTTGTGAAATTCCATTTTGTGTACTATTAGTCATCGTTTATTTTTTTAAATTATATTTTGCATTTGTCGACTTGGTTTTGTTTTACTTTTGTATACGAAATTAAAAAAGCCGTTTTTATTATTGTTTCTTTTCTTTTCTTTTCTTTTCTTTTCTTTTCTTGGGAATATCTTATTATTATATCATATTTAGTTGATTTTGATGTATTTGGGTAATTAAAAATGAAAATCACACATTAAATTTTATATATAATCATAAAAATGTGCAAAAGTAAAGAAGAGAATTCTTTGAACTTCGTTAGTTTTGCTGAAAATGGTGACAGATTTTTTGAGTTTGCTAAGGCTGTAAAAATTTTTTAGCGCTAAAACTTTCTTTTTGATGTGTCATTTAAAATTATTTTAATTATAAGCTGAAAAAAATCTAATTATTTCTGTTCGAAATACGCTCATAGCCTTTTGTTGTGTATAAGACGGCTTTTCGTATTGTATGGCGTTATGATTTGTCACTGTTATATATACATATTTGTTACGGTTATATATTTGTCACTGTTATATTACTGTATTAACTATTTCATTTTAAAGTTTTTTTTGTTTTGAGTGTTTTTGCTATTTAAAAACTATACAGTATATTTACAGGCAAGCCATATATGTATAAAATATACATGTATAATAAAATATATGTATAATAATATGTACTTATAAAAACATTTAAATGTTACGGAAACATTGCAAGCTAAAATATGTATTTTCAGCTGATGTTTTTACAACAAATTAAAAAATCATGAAAGGTCAAAAAATAAAAATATCAATGGAACATTTGAATATTCTAATTGCTTTTCTTCAAACTTTCCGCAATTTTTGCGTAAAATCGCAAAATAGTGTAAAAATAGGTTAAGTTGAATATCGTGGATTTTATTTTTTTTCTTCTTCGCGAATGAAAACGAAAATAGCCACTATTTATGGAATGTATACATACATATGTATGTAGATCAGTTGGAAATTCGAAATTAAAATTTTGCAAAAATTTCGTAAAAGTTAAAAATATGAACTAATAAGTCAATTTAATTAGTGCGCAAAAAGTTAATGCAATTAAATTGTCGTGAAAAAGTTATAAAAATTTAATTGAAAAATGAAATGCGTTCCAATTTTAGGAAGGAATTTTTGGAATGAATTAAAAATTTTGCGTAAAATTAATTTGCATTTTTGTTCGTTTTTCTACTTATTTTGAATAATTCAAATTGTTGTATTTTTCCCTTACCAGAAAATTTAAATATTCAAATTATTTCGAAAATTTCGCGGCATTCAAGCGATTTTCGCAGTTTTTATGTATATTTTTTTTGTTTTTGTATTATATGCATATGTATTATTTTGCTATTTTTTGATTCATTGTTATGTTTTTGGTTCACGTTTTGCACATATGAAAAAAACACAATTACAATATTATTTTTGTTAATTTAAATTAAAAATAATTGGTATATTTATTTTGGAAAATCAAAAATGTTTTTAGACGAAACTCCACACATTCCGACCTCTACTGTATAGAGGGCGCATTGGCCGCTCAGATCAATCGCATACCAGACAACCGCCACTCTTCTCCAATTTTCGCGCTAACCTCTCCCATCATGAGCAATGTGCGCAAAAATCATTATCAGCGCCACAATTACGCCTTATCGGATTCAAATGTGAGTTTTTTTTTTGTTAATTGAACGTAAATAGAAATAGAAGTGGTAGACATACATAAAATGGTTTACGCATCAAATCAATCAGACTTCAAAGATTCTGGCATTCACCCTGAGAAAATCTCCCAAACTGTTCGAAGTTTGTCGCAGATTGAGGATTGATATCGAAAGTTCTGAGATTGTTGAACCAGTGCTGGAACTTGCATCAAGCAGGGCTGGGCGGATTACGAATTACGAAATTACAAGCACAAAAAAAAACCCCCGCGCTATAGCGCAGCTGAAAACGCAGCTAAAAATCTTAAATTTTTGGTGAATATGCGTTTTTCAATTCTCTTTCATTTTGTGTTTGAATTTTGTAATTTCATCAAAAACTGTTGTTATTAAAAATCAAAAACCTCGAAAAAGACGTTTAAAATGTATGGTTCGGGAGCAGGGCTGTGCGTAATTACGAATTACGAGTTACGAAATTACGAGGTTTTTAGCCTCGTAATTACGAGTTACGAATTACGAGAAAGTGCTCGTAATTACGAGTTTTTTTGTGTAGGTATTTTGGACTTTGCGAAGTTTAATTGTCCAACTATTTTACAATGGAAATTGAAATAAATTTGAATTTGCGCTCTTTCAATGACTAAATTTCAAAATAAAAAATTAGCCAATAAAAAATTAGCCCAAAAATTAGCCAATTTTTGTTCTCTTCTGTTTGTATTTTTCATTCTTTTTTGTTTGTGTTTATGTCACTTTTAGATGTCAAAGTATAGCCGTTATTTTCGTTTGTCTGATAAAGTTGCAACATGTAAGATAAAATAGTATCACGGGCAACGCTGGCATCTTTGAGATTTCATCTCAAAAATCATCATACCAAAATTTACGAGGAACTTGAGAACGAAAAGAAAGTCCTTGTCCGACAAGTAAAGGCAGTCGAAAATACATCTCTTCAGTCATAAGCGCCACGGAAGAAACGGAAAATTCGTACACACAGTTTTTGGTAACTTAGAATTAACTATTTTGGATTTTATTTATGGTTATGTTCTTAATGTTATTATTGTTCAGTTGTTAACAAAAAAAACTTTTTTGCAAATTAAGCATTTTCGGCAGCAAAAATTACAATTTTAAAAATTACGAGTTACGAATTACGAAATTACGAGGTTTTTAGCCTCATAATTACGAATTACGAGTTACGAAAATTAAATCCAGTTACGAATTACGAGTTACGAAAATAATTTTTCGTAATTACGCA
>SAUE01000066.1:236230-266415 GCA_009724625.1 Deladenus siricidicola
ACCAAAAAATCCGTAAATACGTAAATCGTAAATCGTAAATGTTAGCACCCCTGGTATACATGTACATACATATATGTAGATAAATATGTCTGTTTGCACACGTACTTAGGTGTTCATACATAGTTTTAGATACATACCATAGATTTCATGTATTTCATATGCGTTTTTCCTTGATTTCACACTTTTTTCTTATCGTTTTTTATTGTCGTTGTTGATGTTTTTGTTGTTGTTGTCATTTTTTCGGTTTTGTCACTTTTTGTTACATTAATGAGTGTATTGGGAATTTGTTTCAATTTCTTATCGAGCCGCTAAGATTTAACGCCAAAATTGTCAACTTTTTATTCGAGGAACATGTCAAATAATTCTTATAAAAAGAATAAATTATGCAAAACCAAAGCATCCAAAAATGAAATTCTAGATTTTTTTGCATTGCATCAAAAACACAAAAAAAATTTTTATAATAGTTTTCCAAATATTTTTTTTTATTGCAAAGCCTTAATTTTTTTATTACTTTATCAATTTCACATTCACTGGACTGTCGCCAATTTATTTTTAGAATTCAGTCGAGAATATTTTCTAATATTTATTAATAACGTTTTGTGGCGGTGCGCACTACTTTATTAGTTTATTTTTTGTAAATTTATCTTACCAAAATTCAATGTATGTATGTGCTGCATTTGGTGTGATTTTGCGATATTTCCAACCAACCAACCCAAATTTCGAGGCAATAATTTTTTTATTGTTATTCGCCAACATTCTTGCGTTTTCATTTCTTATCATTCATTTACCACCCTTTCTAATCTCTTTATAAGTTGATTTTGTTTCAATTGATATTTTTTGGATGGAAAACTCGGTCAGCATTCAATATCACCCCCACGCATGCTGTGATGATATTTTTTGTGAAATAATTTTTCATTTATCAGTGCACACTTACACGTACAAAAACGAACGAAAAAATGAACTTGCGTTAAAAAATGTATTTGTTATTGTCGATTTTTTTAATTTCGATAAACAAAATTATTCCTATTTAAAGACATTTGCCTGCTCAAGGCAAAGCTAAAGTTACAAATTTCAATCTTGCATACATATAATACATATACATATATAGTAATCCGAAAGAGGTCCAATTTTGTTGATTTCAAAAAAATGTTTGGTAAAAATTTTGTGGTGCGATCCTGCAAGCAATGTTGTATGTATTTAATTTTCGTTCTTCCACACTTCGCCAAGGTTGTCGGTATCGAAATTTTTGTTTTGGTTTGGTGTCTTTTTTTGTGAAATTGTAATATTTTTTTTAAATATATGTATAGTGCCTGCCGTTTGAGCAGAAAAATATTTTCACATGTAATTTTCTAATTTTTTTGTGAAATATTTTTATAGCAAAAGTCGCCGCTCACTGGCTCCACAAATATTTTTTTAATAATTTTTCTTCAAAATTTTCGGACATTTTCAAATAATATATCAAATTTTCAATATTGTCTTTTTTTTAATAAATTATCACCAAAACATTCGGCTGGTTATTAACATTTTTACATTTTGGTTATTAACATATGTTCAAGGCAGAAATCCTCTTAAATTACGACAAAATAGTCCAAAAATTTCAAACACCTGTTTGCCATATTATTAACACATATTCTTATTATCATATTTTTTATTATTATTCATTATTTTTTCTCATAGCTGATATTAATAATATGTATGTATTATTAAAGCATCTCAATATTTCGATGACTCATTGCGGCTAAAATGTTGTGTTGTTGTGGCGAAATTATTATCATCATTCCATTTATTGATCAAATAATTCTTATTTTCGTGAAATATGAGAACGATTTTAGGAAAATTATTTTAAATCCAACTTTTCTCGAAATACATTTATACCCTCAATATTTTTCACAAACTTTGTCAATTTCTTTACCCGCATTCACTGACATTAGCCTAAGACGCATTCAGTGGAGCCTGAGCCTTAGGCTTAGGCCTAGGCATTAGCCTAGGCCACACGTTCAGCGGAGCCTCAGCGTTAGCATTATTCTAAGACGTTTGCATTTTTCATTCTGAAAGTCTATTCGGAAAAAGGCGGAAAATTTTCGCGGGGGGGGCGAAATTAAAAAAAGGGGGGGGGGAGAAATTTCTTCAAAAAAATAGTGAATTTTTAATAAATTTTTAATAGCAAATGTCCGACTTTATCGAAATCCGCGAATATCCGATCCGCAAAAATCTGTCTGCAAATGTCCGTTTACCATTTCTCTTATTATCGTAACATTACCGTCGTAAAAAAAGCTTTGGTTGTTTTGATAATTCGATTCAAAAACTGATTGGTTTTTAGCTTGCAAAGTGTGGAATTGATTAAAAAAGTTCACACAATTTCTTCGTATTTGTTTGTTTTTCGAATTATTGACGCAAATTACCTTAGCGATTATTTCGTTCTTTAGCCCATGCACAACGCTGATTCTAAATTCGTGAGCTCAATCAATTTTAATCTTTTCAAAACAATTTTCTTCCTCGTCGTTAATTCATTTTTTATCATTATTATTTAGATTTTTATTTTTTATTTTTGCCCGCTTTCCGTATCATTTTTTGCAGTTCTTCCATTTTACGCAATCAATCAGTTTTAATAAGATCATTTCTTTGCAATCAATCAAGCTGATTAACATCACAGAAACAATTTATTCCTTAATATTCACGGTTACGTTATGCTTTTATAAGGAAAAAAAGACTTTTGAATTTTTGAGCTGGAAAAAATGTTGTTATTCTTTCAAATTTTTGATCATTTTTTTGGGATTTATGTAGTTAAATACTTAATAACTTAATAAATAACAATTTCCGGATTTATGGAAAAATAATAGACTAGCTTCCATCATCAATCCCTTGAATCTCGAATTTTCAAAACTTGATCTTCTTTCTTCTCCACACATTTTTGTTCTTTCTTCTCCGCACATATACATACATATGTACGCTGTGAGAGGAGAGAAAAGTGTCCGGGAAAGGATAAAGCCAACCCAACAAACGACAACAACCACAACAACAACAGCAACAACAACAACAAAATCAACAACTCACTTTCAAAGAAAACATTTGTTTTTTCGCTTTCAAAAACAACAACTATCCATATAATCTGTGTGGGATTAGAAAAATATTTTCGCTTGATACCTTTTATTTACTCGTAAATTCGAAAGTATTCATCCACGTATATTCACGTCTATTCATTCCACAATCGGCGCAATCCTGAAAGTTTTTTTATACGCGTTCCTCTAAATGGGGGGGGGAGCGGGTTGAACGTTTCAGTTCTCTATTTACATTTGATTTATATCCGCTTAAATATTCAAAATATTCAGAAGTAAATATATTTCACGTAATTCCTTTTTAAACTGTACATAATATACATAATTTTGATGTAAATATGTAGCAATTTCTGTAGTAAAACATTAGAACGCTTCAATAAATCACAAATTTTTTACGAACCTCTTTTTATGCTATGTTGCTTAATGTCCCAGCTAATTGTGCGAAAAACGACGAAAAGCTAGCCAACTTTCCCACATAAAGGAATTCTCGACGAGAATGTTTATTAATGAAAATAAATTAGCTAAAAATTACATTGTACCGAAAAT
Organism: Deladenus siricidicola; assembly: GCA_009724625.1. NCBI lineage: Eukaryota > Metazoa > Nematoda > Chromadorea > Rhabditida > Sphaerulariidae > Deladenus > Deladenus siricidicola. The sequence goes on from SAUE01000066.1 coordinate 239,833, forward strand.
GGAATTAATATTTCCCTAAAAGTTGTTTTCATTAAAAAACCCTTAAGGGAAACTCAAATAACAAACATTTATTTTTTTGTTTTCCGTCTGTTTCGCTTTTTTTCTTTCATTCTTTTTTATTTTTCCGTTCTCTAACCAAATCACTTCCTAGCCAAAAACCCACTGTTTGCTACAGTAAAGAACAGCTTTTTCCGATATATGTATATATACATATACATACATATATATGCATACAATTCACAATGGGTTTGATTCGTTTTTTCCTTCACTTACCTTTGCACTTTTTCTTTTTTTGAACTTTTCCAACATTTTTCCTTCCTTTTCTTATTACACTTTTTGCATGAACGACTGTCACAACACCACATATACATATACATACATTAAAGGAAAACAGCGCAAAGAAACTTTTCTCTTGTTTTCTTCCAACGCAGCAACAATCGCAGCCACCACCAACAGCAGCAAACACAACACCACAAATGTTTTTGGGATTCATTAATTTTTGATTATGTTCTTCTAGAAAGGAAGAATTGCAGTAATTACGACGTGAATATCAGAAAAAATAATAGGCAAGCTTAATAAATCTTTCGTGTTTATCTCGTACACAACTTTTTTTCGTTTCCTACAATTTTAAAACCCGCCGTGATACACATTCTTCAGTTTGTTTGATGTAATGTGTTTGTATAAAAATACTTTTCTGTAGGTATAATAATAGAAATGCTTCGACGTATTTATTGTTGATATTAGACTAATGGCTACCACATTTCGACAGAATCGCCCCACTTTCAAGGTTTTGTCTTCAACTGCTTCAGGCGTGCGGGTAAAATCACCGGACGCTGTGGGCGATTCGAACCGTAATTCGCAACAAATTCCGCAAACGGTGTATTTTTGTAGGGATAATTTCTACGATAATACGCAGAAAGAGCCTTCAAAAGCCGCCGAAGGCGACGACGACAAAAAAGAGCTGTTATCGCGAACTCCTCTGCCACAAACGTGGATTTCGAAAGCATTGTGCGGGGAGGAAAACTTAAAATATATCGACGACTCACAATCGCCCTCCTCCACGTGCTCGTCCGTAGAGTCGATGCGCTATCGATGTGCAAATTCGCTGCCTTCCTGTTCGAATTATGCGGTAATTCATAAACATTGCAATTCCTTAACGGTTCCCGCTACTACATGTTCGTCAAACATGAGAGTTACTCAAACCGACATTGAGCCATCCACCCCGTCAATAACTTCAGCCGACGACCGCCTTTGCAGTGAGGACGCCATAAATACAGTAACGAATGGAAAGAGCGGAAAAGGGACGAAAGTCTCCCACGATGAAGACTGTCAATATTTTCCAACAAATTCCACCGACAATGCCGAATCGGATTTGTCGCCGAAAGTCGATTCTTCACTGCAGAAGCAAAAATGGTGTAATTCAACTGAACAAAATGGTGAAGAGAAAAAACTGTTGCCCTCATGTGAGGTAGAAGCTTCTGAAATTGGCGTAGAGAAAAAATATTCATCGCCCTCAAAACGCATCCCAGCGCAAACTCAATTCGCGGACAAGGGCGCATCACCGCAAAAACAGGTCGCCTACCGCTCAATGCGCTTAAAAAATGAAGCCAGACGCGCGGAGCGTCGCAGATTTCGTCTCAGCGAAATGTTCGATAATTTCAACCGCAATTTTACGCATGAAAATAGCGAAAATGATAGCGGCTACCACCTTGTCGAAAACCTGCAAACAGATTGCAGGAGCCAAACCATAAATAACGAAGGCTTAGGCGTATCGTCATCATTGGCAAATAGCTGCAGCAATGGTGTGCCATCGTTGCCGACAGCTTGTAACAGTAACCGCGAGCAACAAACGCAAGACGTTAAACTGAGGCGAAATATGAAAGAAACGTTTCACCAACTGAACGCGTCGAGACCTACGCAGCATTTGGATGTGCCTATTCCCTACGTTCGGCGTATGGACGGCGCTCGTGCTGAAGAGGAGAAGGCAAAGCGATTGTCTTACTCAAACCCATCATCGATGGCTGCGTTGGAGACCACACGGCGGTACGCAAAGCGAATTCGTCCCGTCTCAGTGATTGGGCCCTCCGCGAACGTTCCGCAGCACATTCATCACAACCACCAATCGAAGGTGTACCCCGAAAACATTTCCTCTTTACAGTTTTCGAAAGATGCCGCAAAATCAAAATTCCCGCCAAGAAGATTTTGGAGTGGAAAGCAAATAGCCGAAGAAAACCTTCTCTCGCAGAAACAACAACAACAACAACAACAAGTAGTTGAGCCGCAAAATTTCAGATTACGCAGACGGCCAGTCTCATGGATGATCAATTCAAATACCACGAATAGCGGGGAATTATTGCAATTTCGCAAAAGCTCAACACCTTTGCTCTCCATCAAAGAAGATGCGAATCGGCGGAGCTTTAGGGAATCACAGAAAGCATCTATGGCCTGTCGGCTGATCGACATTCGACCGCTGGCTGATCCAGTGTTACAAACTCCAACGTTTTCAAACACTACAAACAATGTTAAAGTGGACACGAACATCAAAGTGGATGCAAATCTAAGACTGCAAATTGGCGAAAGCAATAGAAAAAAGGAGGCAAATAAAGCAAGCAAATCGATGACCGCCTCTTTTCTGTCCGCGCTGTTCGGGCGTGGTCGAAAACTTGGCGAAGCGTCAAACGACGGCAGCAAAGTTATCACCAATAAATTCCACTTTTCCAATTTTCGTGAAGAGTCAAAATGTTCAAAAACGCCGTCGAAACTTGCCGAAAGTACCGTTCGTGCTACCGTAAATCCCGTATTGTCGATAATGAGTCAGAGTTTGATTAACAACAGTACTTTTGAACAACAACAAAATTTGGCACGTCAAAAATCGAAAAGCCAAAATTTGCACCCAATCACACAACAAAACTATGTAAGATCATACCTGTTCATACTACAAATCTTTAAAACTTTACAATATAGTTTAAAAAATTGTTTTGTAAATACTTATATATGAAATTTGCATAGAAAATTCGCAGACAAAACGTCTAAAAATGTCGTGTATAAAAATTCGTACATATGTATAAAACGAAAATATATGTATGTATGCATCAGGGTGAGTCGAAAATGAATTCGAGATTTTGAAAATCGAAAGAAAAAAATACCGAAAATCGAAAATCGAGAATCGAAAATTTTCTCACCCTGGTATGCATCTAATTAATGGGAAACTAAAATCTAATTAAAATAAAAAATAGGAAATTGTTGATAATATGCATATGCATAATGGTTGATGTTATTTCAGCTTTCGACAGATGTTGGCGATAAAAATGGCCAGCAAGAGAGCCGCCCAATACTCAACACCATTAAAGAAGTAAGTAAAGCTGAATGTACAATTTCAAAAAAAGAAGTAATGTTTAGTTACTTTCTCGAAATGGCCCATACCCGCAAATTGTTCTGCCAATGGGTGGCAGATACTGGATGGATGGCGTGAGTTCGTCGACGATAAACATCGACGATGAATTGGTGGTGGGAAGAGCGCCGGTGATCAGCAACAGCTGCGCACGCTTCAAGCTCGAGACCGACGATACGTCCAACTGCTATCGACGCCATTTTATTGGACGGGTATAAAATAATTATTACAAATAAAATCTAGAAGTGACACTATTCCGAGAAATTGTAGAAAATTTTCCAAATCGAATTCCAATTATTCGGCATCCACCAAAAAACTTACGATAAAAAGCTTTTTAACTTTATAAAATTTAAATTTCAAAATTATTTCTAAAATACATGGCTTATTGTGGCTATCTTACGCTGGCCTCGTTTCAGGAACATCATAATTTCTATGGTCACGACCGAAATTTGGGACCGTTGATTTTGAGCGTTCGTACCGAAACCATTTCCTCCCAAGAGCATTTTCGTATCGTTTTGCGCACGCGGCACGGCACCATACACGAGGTGGTGCCGGCATCGGCGCTCGCCGACCGTCCGTCCGCTAGCCGTATGGTTAAATTACTGTGTGATGAGGTGACCACCGACCGTTTTTTTCCCATCGCATTTCCCGGCGGCAGTGAGCTAATATTGCAGTATGACGAGCACATTATCACCGATAATTACAAGTTTGGTAGGGTATTATCCATTTTTCTCTTTTACATAAATATTCGTCATTCCAAAATTTGCACATGTATGTAGCGCTGCGAATTTGCAGGTGTGATCTATCAGAAATTCGGCCAAATGACTGAAGAGGAACTTTTCGGAAATGCGTCATCCAATTCGAATTTTGACGAATTTCTTTCAGTTCTCGGCGATAAAATTCAATTACAGGTTAATATTTTTATGATTCTGAGTCGTGTGATTCTGAATGGGGTTGTAATTAATAAGTATTATATATAAATAAGTATTATATTTACATTTGTATACACATTTCAATATGTTTACGTTTTTTTATTTAGAATTTTACCGGCTATCGTGGCGGTCTGGACATTCATCATGGCCAAACGGGGACGGAGTCGGTGTACACTCGCTTTCGACAAAAGGAAATTATGTTCCACGTCTCCACTTTTCTACCATTTACCGTCGGCGACACACAACAATTGCAAAGAAAAAGACACATCGGAAATGACATAGTCGCCATTGTCTTTCAGGTTTTTAATGTTAATAACAAATAGCTTAAAACCATTTTATTTATTTATTAAAATACATAGTTACTGGAGCATTTGGTATATGTAGTTTGTGCATATGTTTATGATTCACATTATTGACCAGTATTTTAGGAAAAAAACACTCCGTTCTCGCCGGACATGATTGCAAGTAATTTTCTTCACGCCTACATTATCGTTCAGCCGATTGACGGCTGCACGGAGAGAACGCGCTACCGCGTCTCGGTGACCGCACGCGACGATGTTCCCTTCTTTGGCCCCACGCTGCCGGCTCCATCCATTTTCCGCAAGGGGCAAGACTTCCGCAATTTCATTCTCACCAAACTCATAAATGCAGAAAATGCTGCCTACAAAGCGCAAAAATTCTCTAAATTAGCGGTAATTTTTATTTAAAGACTTTTACATACATTAACAAACTTTAATTTTAATTCAAACGAAATTCAAGATCTGTGGACAAATTGAACAATAAGATATGTATAACAAAAAATTCTTTTAAGGAGCGAACGCGGTGCTCATTATTAGACGGTCTTTACGCGAATTTAAAAGAGCGCGCACAATTTTATGGAATGGCGTTCCTCGAGTCCACGGACCCTGCCACAGCGGGTTCAGGCTCTTGCTCGTCGACAAACAACAATTCGTCACTGGGCCTTTTCCATTCCGTCAAAAAGGCGCTAAGCGCAAGGTATGCCTATTTATTTTCAAAGTTGCTCATACAATATATGTATGTACGTGTGTATGTAATAATACATATGTATAAAAATGTGTTTTTCAGATAAAATAAATGTTTTTACCACATAAATCATCACAAATATTCTACACAAATAATTATTTATTCCAATAATATTTTTGATAAATATTAAAAATTTAGATCACGTTCCGTGTCACAGGATGTAGGTGGTCAGCAGCAACAATCACAGCAAGCACACGTAGTTAACCGGCTTTCCGTGGCAAAATTTGGCCAAAATCACAACGGCACTTCTGAAACAAATCGCTATTCCGCGCCTGCAAACGCCGGAAAGCAAAGCGCGACGGAAGCGCTGAAAGCTGAAGAATGTCGACGAACGAATTCGACGAGCGCAGCTGACCAATCGCTGCGCACTGCAACAACAGCAGCAGCTACTGCGGTAATTCGCGAGGGCAACAATAAGTGCGCGACAACATTTCCCGCGTTCGAGGGCAACGCATCGTCGGCAGCAAGTTGCTCTTCATCGTCCTCGAAGTCGTGCACCGAGCAAAAAACAAAAAATAATTGCCGAAATGTGTCTGGAAAGGATGAGAGGTTAGTACATAATTGTGTAATTAAAATTTAAAATTGAAAATGGCTTATAATAATAAATCAGTTTTATTAAATATTACTATATCCACAACAACTAAAATATAATGATATTATATATCAATAAAAAGTCGAATAAAAATTCAATTTTTGTAAATATTATATTTAGTTCAACTATTAATCGCCATAAAAGCATGCCAAAAAGTCAATTACCGTGCCGACGACAAAACTCTGTGCTGAGTGGTGCTACCGTAGATTCAGCGGAGTTTGCGAACGATAAAAATGAAACAGAAGGCTCTCATGAATGTGGCCGGCCTCCGCATAACGGTCACGCCAATAATAGCGCTCGTCAAGTGATAATTTCGCGACACAATTCCTCGATCAGCAAAATCTTACGGTCACCCGACGACACGGCTTATCATATTCCGTACTATCCCCAATGTGGCGAATCGGAATCTAAAACCAACTACAGCAAGTATGTCGATTTTTTAAGGCTGTCTAATTTTTTTTGCTAAGTTTGAAATTTTAGTAGAGAATTAGAGTTTAGAAATTCATTTTTCAAAATTACAGTACGCCATCAGAACTACTATGTACTGTATGCTACCATAACTACTGTACGCCACCATAACTATTTTCGAAACTCAATAAAAAACTAGAGTGGATTATTTCCATTTATCATTACATATTAGTATTAATGTGGGGAAATAAAACATTTAAAAATTTATATTTTTTAGGTCGCCACACAGTTCGAGTACCACGGATTGGGAGCTGTCAAGTATCGACGCGGAAGAAGACGAAGACGACGATAACGTGGATGTGGGACGAAACGCGGACAACAGACGCAATCGCCTGCGATGGACGCGTGCTCATCTGCAGCAGCAACAGAGCGGCCATACTCATTGTGGCGCTGAGCACGATTCGGACACGGGAATGGAAAGCATGTCCTCCAGTGACCTCCACAACATCATCGTCAATAGCGCGCAACTTGTGAGGGCACTTCCGGCAAAAACGTCAATGATTAACATTTCGCCAATGCAGAAAAGTTTACACAGCAGGCACAGCGCAGAAAATGGCACCACTCCGATCAAAAAAAATTCGAAATTTGGAGCGGATGAGATGGACAGCGCTGTGTGTTCGCCCACAACATTCTCGGCCATGGATGCGCGCTGCAGTTCGCTGAGCTGTCATAACGCCGGCGCTTGTAGTTTTTGCCAGATGAGCGCGCCTTCGACGGAGAGTGCGGCAGAGGGCGGTTCGGAAGCGCGTAGCAGTACGTCCTCGTCTTGTTTGTCACAAGACGAGGAGGAACAACGCCGGCGCCAACGTCTTGACGAGTTGGCCATCGATGTGGAGCGATTACGAGGCGAAAAGGGCGACCTTTTGCGCCAAAACGTCACTTGCAAGACCGATATTAAAAAGCTTAAAGAAAGGTACATATTCTGTTTACACATATTTTGTTTAATTTTACAAATCCCATTTTTACAATGAAATCTTATGGCGATGTATCAAATTTTGAAGTACAAATTTTAAGGCAATCTAACTTGTCGTCCGAATTGGACCGCGCCAACGACGAGATTCAACGGCTGAAAAAAATGCTGAAAAGGCCGTCGGACGGCTCGTCCGCCTCATCAAACTGCTCAAACGCCTCGTCCCGGCACGATTGCCAACAACAACAACAACAAACGCGAAAGTCTTCAGGCGATTTTCTCGTAGCGGCGGAATATTAGCTATATTTTCTTTCTTCTTAACACTTTTCTTAAGTTTAGTCCTAATTTTTAACGAGAACGGTGAATTGTTATTATTTATTCATAATATATATGTATATTCTATATGTATGTATAATATTGTATGCGAAAATATGGTAGGAAATCTAAAGCATTCATTTGTTTTATTGCTAACGCTTTTTTTTTGATTTTCAAAAACCTTTCTCAACTAATTTAGTGCAGACAAAAAGAATCAGTTAGAACTTTTCTTTCTTCCAATTCATATCATACTAATCGAAATTTATCGCGGCCTTTCTTTGAAATATTAAAGCAAAATTTACCTCATGCCATTTGTATTTTGCGAATTTCGCCTCAATCAATATGTATTATTTAATATTGATACTGGAAGTTTTTCATGCTTAAAGATAATATATGTGAAAACCAAAATAAATTATTAAATTTAATAAAAACACAGCAGCAAAAGTGTTTTATTAAACATTTTTCAGTTCAAATGAATTCCAAATAAATTTCATTTGAACTTTTCAATTTCAACAGTCCAACGAAATTTGAAAAAGTTCGTTGAAAAAGTCATCTTGCCCGTTCAATTTGAACTTTTAAAATTAAATTTGTGAAATTGACTACTTTAAATTTCTTAAATTTAGCTAAAAATTTAGAATTAACTAAAAATTTGTCGAAGTTAAAATTCATGGTGCAAATAAATTTCAAAACATTCAAGTTCTACTGTCAGTAGTATTGTACCGCTATTTTTCAATTACCCATAAAATTTGAAAGCCCATATTTTGAATAATTGTTAAAATATGTATAAATTTTAGAATTTCATGGGTAATATTTCAAAATTGTAATAAATAAAAAGGAAAACCTTCGTACTTAAAACAGTTTGAACATTTAATTTTGTGCTAAAGCAGTAGATGTATATATGAGGTGCGCAAAAACTAAAAAAAAGTAAAAGAACTGGATAAAAAAGTTATAATCCAACAAAAACTAATTATTTTAGCAAACAGAATAGAAAACAGTTCAGACTGTAATATATGTATTATATTCAACAACATATAACATATTCAATTGGTTTTAAAGTGCCCCACTTGTGATGCGATAAAGAACTTCAGACGCGTTAAACGTTTTTGGCTAACATATGCGCCTCTGAACTAGGAGCGCACCCTATTCACCGACGAAAAGCTATTCGTCTGGAGCAAGTGCACAATCGTCAAAATGGCAGAAGTTGGTTCACAGAGGCTCTCAGTACGTCGATTATCATCGCACCACCATCACCACTCCCTCGTTTTCGTGGACCAGAGTGTCAAAATCGACGAAGAAGTGTACCGCCGCAAAATTCTCGAAGCTCTAGGACTAAGCCCCACAAAAGTTTAGAATAGCTAAAACAATTTATGTGCCGGCAGTGAGCTCGACGAACGTCAAAAAAATGAATCATATATATGTATCGCTAATGTTTAGTATACCCAGAGTCTAAAAATTTCTTAAAAAATTTTGTACTTGAACATAAAATGAATTAAATGTATATGATGTATATTAGTAAGGTGCAATTTGTTGATATTATACATAGTTTTAAGCTTTTCGTTACAGAAATTCAACAAAACACTTTTTACCAACAAAAAATGTTTTTTAAATTTTTTTGCCATTTATCAAAAATTAATTTTAATTAATTTTAACTTTAACTATGTAGCTCTTTTGTCAATTCAAATTAATTTTCTTATAAAATGCAAAACATCGAAAAAAATATAAGTTTTCGACTTTCGTTTTACAACAATAACATTCTTTAACTGCGAATTTTTTTTCAATTATCTTACGTCAGACAATTATTTTGATTATACACACACAAATTTCGAGAATAGTATTGTGATAATTGTTTTGTATGTATAATATATGTATGTATGCATAATAACTTCAATTAGATAATTATTTTTATTCGTAACCGGCTTTATTCAAAAAATTAAAAGAAAACAAAAAAACAAAAAATATAAAGCCAATTCTATTTGTTTGTAAACAATTTTTTCAAATACAATCTTTTTTAAATTGTGCAAACTGACCAAAAATGTCTCATCGAAGAGCAAAACAACAAAAAACATCATCCAAATGATAATGAGAAATATTCACAATTTGAAATTTTTGCTGAAAAAATGTTTTTTGTTATTTGAACTAGAAGGCGTTTCATATGGAATAATACAGTATAAATTACCTACAGTATTATGTAAAAAATTACAATGAAAAATAACCGGAAAATCAGAAAAAGCTAATTAAAAGCCTAATGGTACCAATAAATTCAACATTTTTTATATTAAACAAAGTTAAGCATTCAAATCGACAAGGAAAACTAATTTAAAATTTTGATGACTAAATTACATTATACAGTACATTACAATATTCAGAGGCACCGGTGAGAGAAACAAAAAATACGATGCAAATATCCGAACTTTAGGCATTCAACTCGATGTTTTGAAGGAAAGTTTTGTCCAAATTTCAAATAAATGTAAAAATTGGTGAATAAAATTTTAATTCATTTGCTAGTTTTAAAAATTCCGCACGCATACGCTGTTAGTTATTCCACTAAATGTTTTGATGTTCGTTTGAATTCATTTTTAATTCAATTATTTAAATAAAATTCTCGGTTAATTATGCTTTGACAGTTGCAAATCGCTGAGCAAACTGAGCAAAGGTTTCTGCCAATATTACCTGAAAAACAAGAATTTTTCTTTTCGGATGTGTTCGCAAATTGTTATATTGTAGCGAATGCGCTCGTTCAACCCGACGAATTGGCGAATAATGCTTTTTGCGCGGACAAAAATTGCTCAAATGCTTGCAGAAAATGGTCGGGTTGCGATCGAATTTGTTGAATAAAATTCATGTTCGCCATTGCGTTGTTGTTGTTATTGTTGTTGTTGGGGGTGGTGGTGTAGCTTAGGTTATTGTTGGCCATAATGTTTGTTAAGCCGGCTAACATCGGATTTGCGGTTGGAATATCGGTGAGATAGTTCTGCAAACCCGTGACGTTTGTTGTTGTAGTTGTTGTTGCGATTGCTGTTGTCGGACCCGTTGTTGTTGATAAAATTGTGGAAAAGTCGTTTACTTTTTTCTGCAAAAGCTGAAGTTCTTGAAGCTTTTGCAGTTGTTGGTATTGTTGTTGTTGAATGAGGTACAGGTTGTTGTTGGTGAAGGTGGTCATGTCTTCCATCGAAACATCATTATTCGACAAAGGCGAACTCATCGGCATCATGATACTTTTCAGGTCGCTGCAATTTTCGAATGTTTTTAACAAATGTTTTGCTATGAAATATTTTAGGAATATCTTTAATGTTTGTCTGCTCATCAAAAATATGAAAAATTTCTTGGAATTCTACTAGATAAATATTTAGCAAGAGATTGAAATGAATTGGAATTAGCTAATATTTTTATTGAGAGCTTTTGACTGACTATGAATATTTAAAACGATTTTCCTCATGTTTATTAAAAATTAACAAAAACTCACTTTGAAATTTTTTTTGCTTCTTTCGCTTTCGAGGCATAGCAATGCTTTACGACTTTGTGCTGTTCCAAGTTCGACAATGTACGCCCTCTAAAACTATTAATACAGGAAATTAAAAAAAATCAAGGCCAATATCAATTAATTTTATAAGCGCAACTTTCTATCGATAATTAGGCCGTATACACACCACCACTTTCGTAATTGACAAAACTAATTATCTTTAATTTTTAACTTTTTTCAAATTTCAATTGAATTCACCACTAATTAAGTTTGTTTGATTTTATTTAATTCCAACAATTACCGTACCTGTAGTGGCAATGATTGCACGGAAAATTGGGCGGAGACTTCGTGCTGCGCTTTGCACGCCTCGAATTCGGGTCGTTGGCGCCGAAGTCAGCCTTTGCCAATTCGTCATTTTGCAAATCGTCAGAGCTGCCGCGCTTCATGCCAACTTCCATCGGCGAAAACTCGTCCGAGGGGCTTAACGCGTCGTCACAGGAAATTTTAGAGACGGCGAACGCGTGTACGGTACGCAAGTGCTCGTACATTTGCTCGTACGTAGCGGCTTTAAAGCCGTCCACCACACAGCCTTTCGCGTCACAGCATTCGGCGCACTCGTACACCCCGTCCCGCAGGCAATCCACCACGTGCCTTTGCATATGCTTCTCCAACATCGCCGGACTCTTCGAGACGTGTTTGCATCTCATTAACGGGCATTTTCGTGACGCTGAAACAAAAAAATGTTTTCATTCAAAAATTATATTTTGTGGGAAAATTTAAAACTTTATTCTCATAACTGCAATTTTAAATCTCAATTTTATTTGAATTGGATGTTATGATTAAAATCGGAAATAGTGCAAATTAAAAAAATAAAACTAATAAAATATTTAATTACCTAAATCAATCGACTCGGGCAGAGGAATTTGATGACGGTAATATTTGTGGAAATGTATGTAGCGCGCCTCGCGAGTCGTAAATTGGCAGCCGTCCTCTTCGCATCGAATTGGCGGGTTACGATGGTATATGGTAACGTGATAGGAGACAGAGTTGTAGCGACCATAAATTTTATTGCATACCGTACACCGATAGCCCTTTTTCACAATTTGTATATACTTTTTATTACGGCACCATCCCTCTTTATCGTTCGAAGGTACCAACATTTCGCCACCAGCCATTTCCATGGCCGTTCCGTTCACGGAAAAATTGTTTTTGTTTGCGTGATTCGACTGCAGTGAGGTTATGGGTGAGGAACGTGGAAAAAATGAGTTGACGTCCATTGACGCACCGCTGTGCACGCCGTTGTGGAAGGAGGTACGGTCGGCCAATTGCGCCGCGTAATTGTCGGCTGTGCTCGTAGAGAGTACGGTATTGGGCGCGGAGAGCGATGCGGACGCACCACCCATGAAGTTTGGCGAAATGCTGATGGGCGAGGAGGAGCTGGTTGTGCCTTCGCTTCGTATCGAAATTGACCTGAAATTTGACAAAAAAGATAAAAATGTTCTGTATTCTATAATATTCTAAAACCTTAAAAGTACCTTGTACCCAATAAAATTATTCGTTTAAATAAACGAAATCCCAAAGAATTAAACACAATATTTAAGATAATTAATTACGTAACTACCGTAATCTCCACTGAGATAGAAGAAGCGCAATTTTAAATGTAAAATTTACATAAGAGAATTTTTATGTAAATTCAAAAATTGCGAAAAATATGCACTTTTTTGCAAATGCGTAATTCTACCATAATTTCTTTTCAAACTATTTCTAGCAGCTTAGCCATTTATTTTAGTTTTTTTAATTATTTTTAACTTTTTTCAATTAGTTTCATTTCTTAGCAGTAAAACGAGTTTTTAATACTTTTGAATTTTATATGATGTTTTTTAAATTTAAATGGTGATAATAACGGATTTATTAAAATGTTCCAATAAAATTTTAAATCTAAGCTGCATTTCCTGCAAAATGAAAGTTAATTTAAGCTATTTGAAGATTAATGCCAACTTCATTTAATTTGCAAATTTTATGACACCATTAAAATATGTATTATTTTATAAGTGGTTAAAAAATGTTGTAAAATTTTATTTCAGCTAAACGCAGTCTACAGGATTGAATTATGAAAATGGAACCTCCATAAAATGAATTTGTTTGAATGATTTTATTCCAAAAATTAGTAAAAAAATTTAAAAAAACTGGTTGACTACAAAAACATTAAAAACCAAAAACAATAAGAAATAACTTCAAACAACAAACACTTTAAACAACAAGAATGCATTTTAAAAAATTACTCGCGCTTAAAGGAGATAATCTGGCGTAATTTAGAAATTCTTCAATTCGTAAAATTCTTCATTTTAATAGTGAAATACCGGTTTAAAAAGCATTTGAAAAGTTCAAATCTTTCCTGTTTTTTTTCGCAAAAAATAGTTTGTCTTCTTAGCCAAAAAGTTTTGACAGTTCTCCAATATTGTTTTTTTAGTAAAATGTAAAAAATAAATAATCTCCTGCAAACGGCACCGTCAACAAAATTTGTTATCAAATTTTAAAAAAATGAAACAAAATTTAGCAGAAAATTTAATTAATAATTTAACCAAAAATGCATGATTCATTTTTTTAAATTTAATCTGCATTATCTTTTAATTCACGTTGTTATTTTTTTGAACAATTTTTTTCCATTTTATACCTAAAAATTTTCGTCCACGAATTAATCCGTTGCGTTTTTAATTTAAATTAATGATATTTCAAAAATATCAGCACCGAATGGCATTTTCGCAAGCTGCAATTGCAATTATTGCAAATTTTGCACTAATTGAGAGTAAATACAATGATGTATTTGAAACAATTATGGTTGCCCAGATATCATTTAATTAGCTAATTATGAAGAATTAATCAATTAAATAAAATTTGGATTTTCTCAAAAAAATCTAATGACGAATTTGCAGACAATTTAATTTCAGTTCGAATTCCATTTTCTATCTGTGGTATTCAGTTCTTTTATGGTCTTGTGTTAACATTTTTGAATTCAAAATTTGAAAAAAATGTACCGTTCGTTGCCGTTCGAGGAGAGAAGGGATTGCGATGAGAGGGTTTGGCGCTTGAGGCGATGTTTTGGCTCGACGTCGGCCGTTGGGAAGTTTTGCGAGAATCGCAGCAATTCGTCTGCCTTCGTGTTCATCGCAACCGTGTTGGCTGCTAATATCGCATTAACCGCCGTTTCTTGATGTTCCGTTTCTCTTAGCGGCTGCGACATTCGAAAATCTTCGCCGAAAGAAAGTCCATTGAAATTGCAATCTTTGGGTAGTGTTTGTGCATTGATGTTTGAGATTTGTTGTTGTTGTTGTGCTTGTTGTTGTCGATCGTTAGCGTTGTTCAACAATGATTGGATTTGAAAGTAAGCTGGAACAATATGAATTTTATAGAAAACATGTGACATTAATTGATAACACTAATTATGTTAAATTAATTTAAAAAACGGCTTACCATTGTAATAAGCAAGCGCATTCGTAGGATTGCTGCCGTTTACTGCGTTGAAGGTGGGCAACATTGACAAGGTTTTATGCGTGACTGCTGCGGACGCCATGGTCGGCTCCATCGAATTATCCACAACACCAGCCATCGATGACGATGGCGAGGAGGTGTGAGGCGTAATCTGTGGTAGCTGGACATTTTTTTGCTCCATAAGTTTTTGAATTAAATTTATTTGTGCGGCTAGCAGCTGCTGTGATTCAATTTCGGCTTCGTTTGAAGGCATTTTTGCGAGAATCACAGCTAAATTAGAATCAAAGATTAGATTGAAAGTCAAATTTTTGAAATTATAAACAAATGATAACATTATGATGAATACAATAAGCCTCAATAAGGCCTAAATTAACCAACACATTCTACACATTCTAAACAAAAACAAGAAAAAAATTTTAAATAATTTTTATCTTAAAATTAATTCTTTTTCTATCGTATCCCCACGCATCTCTGAAAAACGAATAACACTAAAATATTTACATAGGCAAAACATCTGCATGCGATAGATCAATACGCCAAAGTACAATTTATATCCCCAAATGTACATACATACATATGTATAATATATATTTTGATTTTTTAATCGAAATAAAAATGGGATAGAACTCTATTATAATAATTCAAGCAACTGGCAATATCAACCTTTTTCAAGTTTATTTTGTAATTTTATTTTTATTTCCAGTAAAAATCAAAAAACGAGAAAAGTTAAAAAATGGATTGCAGTTTGATGACAAAACTTTTTGAGGATCTTATTTTAATGCAAAAAAATCAAACGTTCACGAAATAATATCACAATACACCTTGTGAATTACAGTAAACGTAATAAGGAAAAAAAGGAAAAATGTAAATTAATTCTTTTCAAATAAAAGACTTTTCTTTCTAAAAAATAAAGAAGCAAAGAAAGCTTTTTGATTTGACAAAAAAAAACTATCATTCTCATTTTTTCTCATTTTGCATATTCCTTTCAAATAATTTTTTCAACGGCACAATGATAATAGCAAGTAAATTTTTTTCACTTTTCCACATAATTCTGATACATACACACACACACACACATCCATCCAAATGTGCGAATTGAAGCAGTTCGCAGCTTTTTTGTTACAAAAAATAAGAAATAAAACTTCGGAAGCCATAAATTTATGGAAGAAACTAACATAGGAATTAAAAAAATTTCAGGAATAATATGAATAAAATGCCAATTCTCAGTACCAAGAATACCGTAAACTTCAATAAAATTACAAATAAAACTCACTGAGATACAGTAGAATTACTGTAGGTGCATACCACGTAAAAAAATGAGTCAGTCACAGTGAATTATGGTTACTTCACATGATATGAGTTAATCTACAATACACATATGAAGTCAAAAAATTCATGAAAGTTGTGTTCTCATTGAAGAAAATCGTCATAAAAAGATAAATCTTCATTTTTACTGTCAGCAAAAAATATGTAATATGTATTTCTTTGAAACGAATTTAACGCTAAGCTTTACGTTTGACACTTCTTTTCGCAAAAGCAATTAGGCTTTTATAGTAATTTCGTTTACGCCATTCTTCATACACAGTTCAGGGCGGAGTCTGAAAGTGGGCATTTTTTAATTTTGAAATTGCCCAAAATGCGGATTGAAGATTAAGAGAGCATTTGCGCGGCTCCAACTTTTAATGAGTACTTTAGCATAAAAATTGTTGAAAGCAGGCAGGTCCATGTTTTTAAACATATATCAAAAAATTAGCCAACCAAAACATTAGTTTTTGCTCGAATTCAAGTGGAAACAACTGTATAACAATATTTAGATTGCCATACTTAATTAGTTTTTTTGTACAAATTTTCAACTTATTTCCGCAAATTACATGTTTTTGAGTGCAAAAAACGAAGAAACAAGTTTTTAAAAAAAGCCAAAAAGGGAAAGTAAATTGCCAATTTTTTTTCGTTTTTATGCCAGTTTGTACGGTTTTTGGCTGTGGTAGAAGAAAGGTAGCAAAGTTTGTTGTGTTATTGTTGAAAAGTAAGCATTACTTTTTCGCATTCGAACGGTACGCTAGTTATAACTGTTGTGTAACAGCCGTCGTCGTCGTCGTTGTCGTCGACGTTGAAGGCGAAGAAGATGAAGACGAAGAAGACGAACGCGCAGGCAAAAACACACACAAACACACAGAAATGAGCGCAGATTGTTTTTGCTGAGATTAAATGTGAATTTTGTTCAACACAACACGCAATAATTAGTGAAATTATAAATTTCAAAGAGTAAGAAGTGCAAAGTGAAGACAAACTTGTATTTCGTTTTTACATTTTTAAGTTATTTTAAAATCAGAAAAAAATGTAAAATATCTCACAGAGATAATGCCAAATCTATTTAAAATTTCATTTTTTGGGCGCTAAAATATTTGGCCAAGCGTGTCGAAACTGTAATTTTAGGTTGTCAGATTTTAAAAAAATAAAAATTTAGTTGTTATTTAAAAAATCGCGGCAAAAAATAATAAATTTTTTAACAAATGTATGTAGCTTGAATTATCATAAATTTTTATTTCTCCGAATCAATTGAGCAAATTAGATGGCTTGAAAACATAGACAAAAAATTACGAGAACATATTTCTAAAAAGAAAAAAATGTTTTTTGAAATTAATTACATATAATAACAATTTGTAAAATATGATACAAAATACGTATATCTATTACAAGAATTACAAGAAATTTTAATCAGAAAAATTAATATTTCAGAATGAAACTTTCCCCAAAAAAAAGTCTAATCATTTTCGCATTGATCTTCGCAGAGTAATTGAAAGTTTAAAAAGTCCCTTTTAGCACAAAAATTCAAAAACTCGATCAAAAATATTTATATAAATAATTAGTCGAAAAAAAATTGTAAATGCTTTTATGGACATTTTGTGGCCATTTTACGAAAAATGCCGCCGAAAATTTTTTCCACCTTTTGTAGCGGTAAATAAATAGAATAAATACATTCAAAATTCAGCCAACAAAAAAAAGTCAAAAGTGGCGAGAAAAGTTCAAAATAAATCAAAGAAGCAATACCGAAAACAAAAAACTTTTTGTTTTTAGTAGTTTTTTATTTTATTTTGTAAATGTAAATTTTTACGGAAAATTTTTTCATCAAAAATTTCCACATTTTAAGAGCAGCAAAATACGATACTCAAACAAATATGCAAATAAAGTACGGTATTTCGTTTGTTGATTCTAACGTTGGAATAGATTTTGAGTGAAAACGTTATGTTCAATGATTACAATACTAATTTTTCACAAAACAACTTATTGTCTTAAAACCTGAAAAAAATTCAACTAAAATATTTCAATAAGAAAAAGGTGAAAAATCAGCAAAACTGTCCCGAAATGAAAATTCAAGCAGCGATTTGTGCTGTCATGTTTGGCGCCAGTTTCATTTTGGTGAAAAGCAGCAGCAAAATCAGCACAAAAAATGGCAAGACAAATCAAACCCGACATTTTTTATAAGAAAAACAGAAATTAGAAAATTCACACATAAATAAAATAGAAATTTGCATAAAACTGCATTTATTCTACCTTTTTCATTGCAAATATTTTTTTGGCATTTGAAAGTATTTCTGATTCTACCATTTCCATCTTACCTTTATTTTCATTCCTGAAAATTTTTTCCACCGAAAAGATCATTTTCGAATATGAAGGCTTTAAAATTGTAAAAGTTTTTTTGTTTAATGAAAAAATAAAACATATTTATTTGAAATTGTGCCGCGAGGAAGTGTTTTTGCGAAGGAGAAGCGATAATTTACAGACTAGCCAAGCTACATATGTAGCCAAATAAGGAATTATCATCAAATTGCTGGAAAATGAGGAATTAAAATTAATTTCAAAAAAATTAGCATCTTTTTATTGACATTAACTGTCAATAAAAAGACTTTTATATAAAAGTGATTTTTTTCAATTGAAATTTTTCCAAATTATTAGTCAAAATTTCGGCTTTTTTTGGAAAATTGATAAAGATCACTTTTATATAAAAGTTTCAAAAGATTACTTTGCTTCGGCAAAAAAAAGTGGTTATTCATTAATTTGTCAGCGGAATAAAACAAGCCTGATTATAATATTAACAGTAAACGCTTAAGACGGGATTTATGAATTCAAATTTGTAATAGATGAAGAAGATGAAATGACGAATTCAAAAAATTACCAGAAATTTAAAAAAGTCCGAATTAGCGGAATAATTTTTACCTTTTGAAATTTTAGCAACAAAAAAAAAGATGGAGGCAATTTTTTTTGAATAAATGAGAACAATTCATGAATAAAAAAATGCGTAGGGGAGAATTTGGAAAAAATGGAAAAGAAAGAAATTCAAGAAATCCGAAAATTATGTAAAAAATGAAAAATGTAGTTTTAAAAAAGGGTTTGAAGTATTTCTAATTCTTAAACCCATTCATTCACAAATTACATCTAAATTTAAACAAATTTCGACAAATATCACAAAGCTTTTAAGAAGATTTTTGCGTGGCAAATTAATGAAATTCGAATACAATGGTATGCTAATTTTTGGGGATCTTCAACGTTTGATCTGAAACGAAACACGAAAAGACCTTTTATTCAAAACAAATTCAAAAAATGAGTGGGTTAAAAATTCGTTTAGAATAGGTGAAATTCCAACTCTTCGCCATAAATTGAAAAATGCCAATGAAATAATTAAGTAACTCTCGAATGTTTGAAAATTTTTCAACAAAGATTCAGACAAAGATAAATGCAGTCTTTGGAAAAAGTTAATGAAAAAAGTTCAGGCATTGATCGGTTCATTGAAAAAAGTTACGAAAAAGAAGTTCTTGGAGATCACGCATTTTTCTTGGAGATCACGTATTTTTCCACAAAATTTTTTCTGCCCTGCAAATATGGTCTAACTGGTAATTTGAGGCAGTGATTCCGAATCTGAAAGAATTTTTGATGTACGACGAGAAACAGAAAAATAATCGACGTAAAAGCCTTATTCTCGATGTATGTAGTCAATAGCGTAATTAACTAATTTTGCCCATTGCATTGTAAGCTTTAAACCGAAAAAATAAGAAATAATTGAAAATGTCGGAAAAGTTCAGGTCGACTTGAACCGGAAAATAAATCAAAAAGATAATGTTACGAAGAACTGAGAAAAGCAATGAAGTTCATGTTGCCATTATCATAATTGAAAAGAGAATCTTCTATAGACTTTCTATTTTTAGCGACGACATTTCGCTAATCAACGAAAATGAAAACATGAAATATTCATGCTGGAGATTCAATAAATAAAAATTTTACGAAAATCCAAACCAAAAATCTATAATTTTTTTCACAAAAGCCTAAGCCGAGTAGCCACTTTTCTTTTATATTTTTTTTACTTTTTTATGCTGCTATTAGCAAGACCATAAAGGATTTGGCATGTCGAAAACGTTGGTTCTTCGAACATTTTTCCTAATTTATCGTTGAAATTATTAAAGGCCGGAACTGATTTTATTTAGTACTTCCAGTTTTCCTTCTAGCAAAAACCTAAAATCCAAAAAAACAGAAATGTATATTTTTAGCGGAAAACATTCACCAAAAACTTTTTCAATAACCCCTTTCTATTTACTTTCTACCGACCAACTAAGAAAAAAAAATTAATCTACCGAATAATGTTTTGGAAAAACGGTATTGGTTGCAATTTAAAAATTTGCCATGTTTTATAAATTAAATTTTCTCTGCAAGAATGCAAGAATACACAAAAATAGGTTTTAATTATTTCAAAAATATCTATTACGCAAGATAAAAAACCGCCGCCGAATTATGTATAAATATAATATCTAATATTTAATGCATTCAATTTTAGGCATTCTGGCTCGATAATTCTTTTACCGTATTTAATGAAAATATACATTTTTGAACAAAAAATTGAAACAATTATTTATATGTATTTATTATAAAAAAAATTCTTTCCATCAAAAATCAAGAAAAAAAATTTTACCACAAAACGGTTTCGCAAAATAATTCCCGAGAATTCTTTAAAAACGGTAAAAAATAAATATAAAAACATTGATAATTTGAAATAAAAATTTGTTTTGAGGAATTCTCCCACTAAATTGCTATTATTTTTGTGACTAATATTTCAAAAATTTTGTTTCTTTTATTTTTTGGCACAATGTTTTTCGCTCATTATAGTGAGTCTTAGAAACCGGAAGAATTGGCTGAATGATTTGATCGTCGTTGAATTTATTTTTCTCCCTTTCGAAAATTGAAAATTGAAAACGAACGAAAGATACTTACATAACCACAATTAAACACAATTCAAGAGGTAAATAAATGTCTTTGAATTCCTCAGAAACAAATTCTCACTTGGAAATATTTTTGGCTGGTGTCATTGTGCATTTTGTTGTGTTTTTTTCGATTCACAAGAAAAATTTTTTTTGTCAGTATTGGTTTTTTATCGTCGGGACAATTCTTTTTTTTTGTACATTTATAAAATTATTTTTGCAAATAACGAAAGGGTCAGTCGGTTGGCTCTTTACATAAATGCTTTTATGTAGTGTTAAAACACTTTTGTCATTTGAGCACCGTTGAAGTTTTGCAGGGAAGTTTTTTGATTAAACTATAATATTATAAAAATGTAGTGTCTGAAATCATCCCGTTCTGTTAAGGAAAATTTGTTCCAAAGAAAATTTGTTCCACATAGGTTAGTTTTGGATCTAAATATTTTTTCCAAAGTAATATTTCTAAGAAGTTGGGTAAAAGAACAATATTTAAAAAAAACATGCACTGCCTTGATTTACCCGACATGTGAAATAATCGACATTGCCAAGATACGTACGATGTGTACGAATTTGTGGTAGTTTTTATAATTTTTTAGCTGTATTTTTTATCAAACAAGAAATTTATTTATGTGAAATTAAATTCATAAATTTGTTAATCGAAGTGGTTTTGGCTTATTTTGTACGGCTTTCATCTACTTTTCCAAATTTTCAAACATTTTTTCGTAAAATATTCCAATTAAAATTCAATTAGGCAACAAAACATTTACGTTCAAGTTACTAAATACAACCTTTTCGTATACTGTGGGAGCACCATACTGTTAAACTATAATTTTTCTTGTGACAATTTTGTATTTTGAATTAAAAGCAAAATTTTTGCATTACCTACAACATTCTCTCAGCGCATTTCGTTTGCAATTAACTTTTTTTCGACATTTTTTGTACACCGGAAACGTAGACATTTCGGCTCTGCGGGCCTATCTGCTAAACATTCGCAGCAAAAGCAACAGCTAAAGAACGTTTTTGTCAGCAATAATAATTGGCTACAGAATGATTAAAAATACAAAACCATTTCTTAATGTAATAATTAATAAAAGCAAAGAAAAATTTGTGTTGCTGCCATTTTAAAAAATGCGCTAATACACAAAAAAAACGAATGAACAAATCCTTGAAAATTGCAATTTTAACGAAAATTTTTTTAATTTTTTTATGTAAACGCATGAAGATTTGCGGCGAAAATGAACGGAAATTGAGGGTGGAATTTTATTTTTTGTGGAAAAAAAAATTTTGAGGCTAGATTTGTTTTTCCGTTTTTCGCCACAGTCCAGGCAAGCTCCACTAATCCCATAGAGTGCCGTGGTAGTGGTGGCCTAATTAAACCATTGCACCAAACGCTAATTTTTGTGTAGAATGAATCTGTGCCATATTTGTTGAATTTAGCAAACAAATATTTGGAAAACAAAACTTTTTGCCACAAAATTCCACGGGGAAAATGAGGGCGGATTTATTTTCATCGAAGACTGAAAGCAGTGAGGATTACATTAAATTTCATTGTTTAATTGGCATGAAACCTTTGGGCTTACCTCATTATTTAGCAAAAACCTTATTAGCCATTAACTCAAATCGCTGGCATTAGAGGTTGGGGATTAGAATACTTAAAATTGCAAATTTGTGTTCAAATTGTCAAACCCAGACAAAAAAAAACAACAAAACGAAATTGAAAAATATTTGATTTATTTTGTGATGACAAATTTTGGCAAAGTTTTGCAATTTTTAATTAATCATGCAACATAATACATATGCAATAATTTATGAAGATCCGTACTTTTCATTGAAAAAGTTTCGTCTTGCAAATTATGCACAATTTTGCAAACTTTCGAAGAGAAAAATAAATATTATTCAGTGATGAAAAATTTTAATTAAAAGGGCCGAAAAGTTTGGAGAATTAATCAAAATAATTTTTAATTTCTAGCAAACCTTTAATAATAATATTCATTTTTAATATTCTCGGTGCTCATCGAAATTCAAATTTCTTTTTAAATTTAAAACGCCATTTTTAAAAAAAATTTCATTAAATTCCTACAACGATTATTTAAAATTTAAAAACCATTGCCGAAACGCTGGAACGGATGTGGCTAGCGAGCAAAGAAAGTGAAATGAAAAGCAAAAAACCCGAAAGGAAAGAAGCCAGAAAAAATAGGAGAACAGCGGCGGGAAGAGCGAAAAAGAGACGTACGCGTCCACAAATGTGGAGAACGCACAGAAAGAGGGGAGACCATAGCGAAAACACGCAAAGAAAGAGAACAATTCAAAAATTCTAAATATAAAACGAGGGATTAGCAAAGTGATAATAAACTAAATTAAGGGTGAAAGTGAAGGTGGATTTATTGAATCCTCCATTTGCGTCAATGGGGCATTAAGAAAGGGGATTTTAATCATAATTTTCCTGGAATGTATTTTAATGCTGTTAACAGCTTGTATGTAAATAACTTTAATTCCCGAAGCCGCAAAAAGTAAATATTGAAAAAAATGTGGAGCTCTGATTAGAATGAAGGAAAGAAGGGCCTAAAAACAATCTTCATAATTTTTTCTAAATTAGAATTTTGTGGGATGGAGAGATTGTGTGAATAATGAGGATTTTTGGCGTTTGGGAATAATGAGGATTTTGACTACAATCAACTAAATGTCTTGTAGAATATTTGCTGTATCAGCGGTACTATAAAAATGAAATTTTGACTTCATAAACCAAATTTTTTCTAGAAAATCTTGAATATTTAAAAAATTAAGAATATTTGTAATAAAAACGGAAAAATAACGGTGTTTAGTGTTTAGATAATAACGATGTTTAGAGATTTAGATGATAAATTTAGTTTTTTTTTCATTTTTGTGGGCTCATTGAGACAAAGAAAATGTTTTCGAAATATTCGATTTTTTATTTTTCGAAAATTGAACTTTTTTATTATTTCAGCCTCACCTCACCCCCACCCNCATCTTCTTATAAACGCTGTAACAAAAATAAATTTGAAATTTCAAAAATTGAAAAAATTTGAAATGAAAATTTTTTTGTCGAAGATCAATGCATTATATTGCTTATACATACATACATACATACATACATTATGTATATGCATTATATGTATGTATGCATGTGATGTATGAAAAAAATTTAGAGTACGATATTTCCCTCAATCTCAACACGTGTACTATAAAAAATTTCTATAAGCAATTAAAGAAAAAATTCTGTTTGGTCAAACTTCAAAGATACGTCTTTTTATTTAACCAGCACCTTCGCCATCAACAGTTGAAAAATCTCGCAAAACCGGCAATTTTTTGTAGCAAAAAAATGTTTCTTCAAAAAATTGTTGAAAACACATGTATCAACAAAAATAAATAATTAAAATTTGATCTTTTTTTCAATAATTGCCATTCGCTTCTTGTGCAAAAAGCCACCAAAAAAATATAAACGCCAAATAAAAAAATAAATCGTAAAAAGCAATCTGTAAAAATGGTGTTTGCTTGGCTATGCAATAATTACCATGATCTTTGAAATCTAAACCATAAAAAATCAACCAAAAAAAGTTTTATAAATACCGAAAAAATACCGACAAAACACCGAAAAAGTGGCATTTCGGCAAAAAATATCGTAAGACGAAATAACAAAAAAAATACAAAAATATTGTTAAATGGCTGATTTTTTCAAAAAAAATTCTCCGATTCGCGCGCTCTTTTTACACGTTTTTTGTGATTCTTGAAGTGATAAGGATTCTTTGGAAGACGCATTTTGCATGTCATTTCGCGTAAAAACAATTTTTCGTTAAATTATTTACTAACATGGTCGTGATTCGCTGGAATTTGTAGAACACAGAAAACATAAAATAAATCAATTTTTCTTGTTTTGGTCCAAAATATGTTACAGATATATTTTGAAGAAGAAGAAGGAAATATTAGATAACTAATATAAATAATATTGGGAGGGGGGAGAAATGAAATGTTAAATAATGGAATTTGATAGGTATTCAAATTGAGCTGAAAAAAGTAGAATAAAAGAAAACAATGTTTAAAAAACAGTAAAATGAAATGGCCGCGTGGCTCGGCCAATTTATAAACATTTAAAGGAAGACGTAATTAATTAATAAATTTTCTGCAAAATTTTTTGGGCACCAACACTTCACTGTCACAAATGCGAAAGAGTATCGATAATCGTCGTCCAAAAAAATAAAAATTTTTAAGGAAAAAATATATTATCAATAGAAAAAGACAGTAAAACTTTGAACCTCAAAATTCCACGAAAATGAAAAAATTTCGTGAAATTAATGAAAGCGAGAAATCTATATTCTGCAAATTTTTTGGTTGTTATCAGTTGCAATTGCACTTTTATTCACAATCATTCATATTTCTTCATAATTGAATAATCTAACAATGGTACTTCATTTTGCAAACGTTGCAAATATTTTCTTTTCATTTTTGACGGGAGTAAAAAATAGGCGAGGGAGGGGGTCCATTCGGTAATCAAAAATTTTTTGTCAACTTTTTGTGGAAGAGTTTATTGTTTTGATTGCTGGCATATAACCTATATATGACAGTGAACATAGATTACAGGAAAAATGTCTTACTTTACACACAAACTTTACAAACATCTTTACAACAAATATATGAACAAAAAAAGTACTGTACGAGAGTGATTGCGATCTCGAAAGTTTCACGTGCAAATCATTTGCGGTTTGCGGTATGGATGGGGGGAGGGGGGGGATGTCTTAAACGTCTGATTTTTTTGCCATTTCACACACTTTTTCCAGGTATTTCATTTTTCAAACCCTCCCCATTCCACACCTGCCCCCTTCCTTCCGTTCATCTCTCCTCCTCGACCATTTTCGCATTTTTTAATAGCAAAAACGCAATCGACCGACTGTTTTCGAGAAATCAAAAACGACGGGAGAAAAAACAGCAATAAAAATGTATTCAAGTAATTCTCGCGAGATAATTTCAACCCCACCGCCGTAAACAATTGCCAAATGTCACAGAAAATTGTACGCGAAATAATTCAAATTGGAAAAAAAGACGAAGAATAGAAAAATTTGGACTGCTGGATTAATTTAGTTTTTCGTGAAAAGTTCCGTTTGATTTAATTTGATTTTAAAAAGACGAATTAGTTTATTTATTAAAGATTGGAAGTTGGCAAATGGTGAACCGCGTTTTAATTCTTCGAAAAAGTCAAAGTACAACGAATAAATCAAACGATGTCACGCCGGAATTCATAACCGGCTGAACTGCTCGTGTTAAGGAAGTAAGTATTAATTTCTGTATAACCACAAAAAAATTTTTAAACATTGCAAATTTTATATAAATAAAACATAATCAGAATACGTTATTTCAGTTAAAAAAATCATAAATTACAGTAGAACATTTAATTTCAATCATAAAAAAGTCGACTTTCCAAGGTACAAACAAAAATATCAGATGTTTTCAAAAATAATCAAATCGATAACAAAACATTCTTTAAAAAATAAAAACAAATGTATTTATTAACCGTAATTTGACTGGCGAGATTTAAAAAATGATTAATCTCAAGCAAAAAATTGGTGAAGACTTGAAAACATGTTTGGAAACCCAAAAGAAACAAGTTCCTCCTATTTTCACTTTTATTTAATTTTGCAAAATGAAGGCATTTTACCCAAAAAATTAGGCACTTCATTCAATTCGCTCGCCCAAAAAATCTCAAAATTACCACCCCCCCCCCCCC
>SAUE01000066.1:274767-285302 GCA_009724625.1 Deladenus siricidicola
TATGTATGTATGTATGTATGTATGTATGTATGTATGTATGTATGTATGTATGTATGTATGTATGTATGTATGTTTCGTTCGGTGCTTCGGCCAAAAACTTCGACATTCTATTCAAAATGGCATTTTCAGCAATTTTTTAAATTTGCAAACAAAAAATGGCATAAATATGTATTAAAAAATTTAAATTAAAAAAAGTTCAATGAAACAAATAAATTTGCATGAAATGTGATTTTAGTGTCAAAAAACTTCTCAAAATTTCAGCTTTCAGCTTTCGGCCATAAAAAATTTTTTTTAACATAAAAAAGTTATGACCAAAAAAATTACGGTGAAAAAATAGCGCCACCCTGTAAGAAGTATTATAATCCCAATAAATTAAAAATAAATTCGGAACACATTTTAGCACTCCCAAAAAAAATTTTTTTTGTCATTGTTTAGCAAACAATTTTTATCGCCCAAAGACCACAAGTTTTCGAGCGATATGTTCGAGTGTTATCAATAATAATTAAATAAATATTATTTGTTTTTTTATATTGTTTTCGCCTCTTTTTTTTCCTTTTTTTTGAATTTGACAGCAATTCAGTGTAGTTTGAAGGACTCACAAAAAAAATTTTTTGAGCATCAAAAAAACACAATTTATCGCAAAATAGCACGTCAAATTGTATATATGTATGTGCGCGGTGCCAAATGGCATGACACATACACCAATGAAAATATATGAAGAAATTACGCGCAAAAAAATAAAATAAATATTATATTTTGCAATTAAATTTCGCTATACCATAGGAAATTAATAAAACGTCTTAAAATTTCAATTCGCAAAGTTCAGTTCTTTGCGCTTTTTGTATAAACTATGAAAAAATATACATAAATAATATAAAAAATTGAAATTGAAGTATATCTATACATACACACATACATACATACATACATACATACATACATACATATGTATTAGGGGTGTATTGAAAGTGAATTTGGAATTTCGAAAAGCGAAAGGAAAAAATCATCAAAAATTGAAATTCGAATGAAGAAACTTGTCGAAAACCGAAAATTTGTTAAAATGTTTATTATTTCGACTAATATTATTAAAATGTCAGATTGCTCATTCCTCATCCACGTGTATATGTACATATATGTAATATTAGAAAATTTGAAGATCACTTTCAAAATCGAAAATCAACAAAATTAAGAAATTGAAATTTTCAAAAAAAAAAAGACGAGGTAAAATATCGTTATCCAAAAAAAGTATCGTAATCCAATTAAAGTATCGTAATCCAAATAAAATATAGTATAAAGCTATTCAAACAAAACGTTTCACACAACATTATTTTAGATTCAACTCGAATTTCGTACGAATGTGAAAGACTCACGAAGGTCGTACAAAATAAATGCGCCGATAAATGACGGTGAATTTCACAAAATAATCATTACGATAAACGGCGATGAATTGACGATAGTGGAAAATTGCCACCAACTGTTAAAGACGTCGGATGACACGATTGCGTTTGGGTATGATTTTTGTAACACAATATGTGTAAAAAATCAAATTTTCTAAAATAATTGAAATTTTCAAATAACGGACAAAAACTGCCTATTGGACAGTTCCGTTACATATACATATGCATATTTTATGTAAACAATATTACATAAAATTTGTAAAAATTTATGTTATAATATTTAACTTATTGAAATGATTGCATAAATGTACTTACAGTATCTGTTTTTCTTTCCACTAAACTACATATTATTAAAAATCGATATATAGAAAATTATAAAACTTTTTATTGTTCATTTTTCTGAATATTTTTCAACAAATTCACATCATTTTACCAGCTCCCATAAGTTTTGATGTCTATGCTCAATTGGTTTTAGCCCACTGGACGCTGACAGTACAAAGATCTTCATCGCTACCGACCAAGTCAGTTCGGAGGAGAACGGTGGCAGCAGCGGCTTTCATGGCCAAATTCGAGAATTTACCGCCGGAGCCGGCGATCCGCTGGCGGCGCACTGTGCGGCAAGCCTGGAGCGGATTCTCGACAATCCCGTACACAAAGAGACATTTGTCGTGGAGCACGAAGCGCAGGACGACGATTCGGCGCAAATGCTGCCGCCAGCCGACGAGAACAGCATTTTGGCGAACGGCGGGCCCGTTCGCGAGAAATTTGCTGGCGAACAAACGGGCCGATTTTTGGCTGATTCGCCCCAACTCGCGCAAGAACCATCGGCGAACGGTCATATTTCCCGGCTAACTGAGAAGGTGGACTACCTGGAGCGGCAAATCAACCACTGGAACTCAATTTATGACAAGTTCGACGGTCGTGTGAAAAGAGTCGAATTGCACTTGCGAGGATGCCAAGTAAATTTTTTTATCCTTAAAATTATCCTTTACCATCATGCCTATGTCATATTAATCAAAAAAGTTAAAAACATCACTACGCGCGACATTCACATATATTCGCATACATTGTTCTAGCAATGAACACTTTTTTGACTTTAAAATGTCCTACAAAAATGCACAATTGCATACATTGTATTTTGAGGTTGGTGGACGTTTGCTAACATTCGGCGAACGTCACCAAAACTTGGTAAATTGTACAGAGTGTCAATGCTCCAGCACAGGCGATTTGCATTGTGGGCCGATCGGCTGTCCCAAGCTCGATTGTGCCCATCCCGTCCACGTATCAGACCGATGCTGCCCACACTGTGGACGAGAGGTTTGCTCAACTTTTAGAGAGAAAGAGAGAGAGAGAGAGAGAAATTATAGAATTAATCAGCGATTACTGTATTGCAAAGTTTGTTTTAAAAATGTAAAACATTGATTATTAAGGCATTTTTGTTGTGGGTTTAAGTATAATACATAATCATACTTGAAAATTTTATTTTAGTGCCTTTACAACGGGAGAAATTATGAAAGCGGCGAGGAATTTTGGCCAAAGCAATGTGTACGGTGTATTTGCGATAATGGCCGAATGGAATGCCAATTCAAGTGTGTAATTTGACTTTTCGTTTAAAATTTTTTAATGTGTTGATGTGGAACAAATCGGAAATTTGTACTTATTTGTTTCAAGACAGACGAATCAATGCCCACTGTTGGAATGTGCGGAGCAAGAAACGCCGCCAAATCAGTGTTGCCCGGTTTGCACGAATGTTGATTACTGCGCACCGCACTTAAATCCCTGCGATCTGAATGCAAATTGTCACTCCGGCCAATATTCTGCAAAGTGCACTTGCAAAACTGTAAGCAAAACCACTAGGCTTATATTTGAACTTTATGTGTTCCAAAAGTATTCTAGACATCCCTCGGGAATTGAAGTGTGCGTACTTTTTTATGTTTATTTAATTTGGGAATAAAAATCTAGCCGAAGCACTCCACAGATATCATGAGCTGTGTGAATTGTTGTTAAGTGAATTGTCATGGGATGGATAAAACTTTCATGACAGATTTGACTCATTGAATAATTTTTTGAATCGTGAATCACGGAATGGTCTGTGATCCGCGAATGACTCTGTGGATCATGAGTCATCGCGTGATTCCTGTCTAAAATGCTATGAGATGCCTAAAGTATTATACGTTTGCGCTAAATTATTACTTCAAGATATCACATATTTAGGGTTTCTTCGGCAACGGAACTATCTGCTACGATATAGATGAGTGCCTATGGGACGAAAGTGCTCGGGAACAGGTACATAGAATAGAAACAACACAACTAGCAAATTACGAAAAAGCAATTTCATATTAAATAATTTTCAGCTTGGAGGATGTCGGACTGGAACAATTTGCATAAACCTTCCCGGATCCTTTAAATGCGACTGTCTGCCGGGTTTTCAAAAGTTGGACGAAAAAAATTGCCTTGATGTCATTCGAATTTAGTATATTCTTAAAAAATAAAGATTTTTTAAATAAATTTTAAGTAAATACATATAAAAAAGCTCAACGTAAAAATTCGCCAAATACATTCTATTATACAGTACGGGTCTCGAAATTATACTGATTAATCACTCTCAAAATTTTCATTGGGCTAGACTACAGTGCGCCATCATAATTCCGACACGAAACTGTAATGCAATTTTTTAAACTTATAGTAGTCAAATAGGGAATTAAGTAAATTTTTTCGTGTAATTTCATTTTTAAAAGTTATAAAGTAAGAAGTGGGTGATATAATGTATTTTCTTGTAAGCGTAAGCATGCCCTTTCTATTATCAGCATTTCTATGCTTGTTCATTCAATTCAATTGCCTAAAAAAGAAGGAACCGAAAGTCGACAATTCTGGAGCCAAAAAAGAAGCGTTCTCGAAGAATAATCCAAAATTGCTGAATAATGTAAATTTGCCTATTCTAACGACGCAGACCATCACCAACGAAACGACGGACTTGAAGAATAATGCAAACGGGACAACTCCTAAAGAAAATTTAGTGATTATGAAGCGGAAAGTGGATTCTTTGAATAATACAGCAGCAAAGCCGGATGCTCAAGCCAGCGAACCGAAACTCAACATGGCGTCTGATTCCAGCGGGCGGGAAGTGCTATTCAGTTTTAAAATCGATCGAACGCAGCGAAGCTTCAGTGTCAAAGAAGCAGATGATGATAACACATGTAAACATGTAAAATCATTAGAAGATGATAAAAATAATTCTAACTAAATATGTGTGATCGACTTCAAGCTTGAATAAAATTTTAATTTTTTTAATGAACGCAGTTTTGCTAAAACTATTTTGTTCGGATCAGGTACGAACCAACGTGTACGGTAATTTCTGACCTTCACTTTTTAACCTTTTTTGGGAACACTAGAGAAAAATTTCTGGCAAGATTTTTTGTTTTCAAAAATATTTAAAGAAAATACATCTTTAAATACGCGCCACTTTTGTAACTTTGAAAAGCAATGGCGCATTTTTTGCATTTGAATTTGTCCGCAATTCCTGCGTTTTCAAGGTGTTGATCACAATTTATTTTTGGGCGACATTTTTGTTGTGAAATAGTTTTAACTGCAGCGTTGGAGCGATAAAATTTGTTGTGCATACAAAAATTTGTTTTTTTGCTACGAATTTTTAGATTTTGTTTGCGTTTTAATTTTTGACGATCATTATTTTCATTTGTACTGCGCGCAATAATGATTTTCGGATAAATTTTTTCACTAATCCAAAAACTAAAAATCAATTTTTTTTCTAATTAAACTGCGCTCGTCCAGCAAAAGGGATCCATTCTTTAAAAAACACAACCTTTACATCGTACAGAAGGATTGTACCCTGAAATTCTCTCGGATTTCAAAAAATATTGGGAGGCGAATTCTAATTACAAACGCGCAATATTATTTTTTGGTTAAATTAACGAATGTGGGACCCGAAGCACAAAATCCCTATTTTGCCCCCATACGGTTGAGGACCGTATTCTTCAATTATACCATTTTTGAACTCTTTTTTTTGTAGCGCGTTGAAAAAGATTTTGTGCCCAATAATTTTGTTTGGTGCTATTTCGAATGACGTATAGATTGACCAGATCTACTCGATTCCCACATTCGTTAGAAATCCTACCCAAAAAATAGTTTTCTGAACATCAAAATATCGTTTTTCCGCTCATTGATTTCTTTTTTTTAGGTTAACGACAAATACACTCACGACCGTCAAATATGGTGAGTTTTTATTTCATGATAATTTTTTTCAGGTTCTAATGCTTACTTATTTAGCGCGAAATTATCTCTATCCACGTTGGACAAGCCGGAGTTCAGATCGGAAATGCGTGCTGGGAATTGTATTGCTTGGAGCACGGAATTCAACCGGACGGCCAAATGCCCACGGAGAACCAACGCGACAATGACACCTCGGTCAGTACGTTTTTCTCGGAGGCTGGTAAAGGTCGTTACGTGCCACGAGCCGTGATGGTAGACTTGGAGCCGACTGTTATTGGTGAGTTATTTATAACGTTTATAAATATATTATGTAAAGTATAGTCCTTCAAGTCCTTTGGAGTTTTGAAAAGGAGAACTAAGAAGTGACTAACACTTTACTAAATGCCTCGTAATTGGGAGAAGAGCAGTTACGCAGAAAATTACATTGGTTACGCAACTTTTTATTGGTGTTTGTAGGAGTACAACCATGGTCATTTTTTACTTTGATATTTATAGACAATATCTTTTAGTGATTTATGACCATTTTCAGACGAAATTCGCACTGGTACATATCGTCAATTGTTCCATCCGGAACAATTAATTACGGGTAAAGAGGATGCGGCCAACAACTACGCGCGCGGTCACTATACCATCGGCAAAGAGATCATCGATCCGGTTTTGGATCGTCTTCGCCGACTTGCTGACAATTGTGGAGGTCTTCAGGGCTTTCTTATCTTCCATTCGTTCGGCGGTGGCACCGGCTCTGGCTTCACGTCCCTGCTGATGGAGCGTCTTTCAATGGACTACGGCAAAAAATCCAAGTTGGAATTCTCGGTGTACCCGGCGCCGCAAGTGTCGACGGCCGTGGTGGAGCCCTACAACTCCGTTCTGACCACCCACACTACGTTGGAGCACTCCGACTGCGCTTTCATGGTTGATAACGAGGTGCGTGGATTGAACATATGCAGGGTGGTGTAGGCCAGATGACTTCATTTTTTGATATTCTATAAACTGAAGATGAGGAAAATTTTGGTTTATTAGCTTGTACAACGTATTTATTTATGTTTTAAACTTTAGGCAATCTTTGACATTTGCCGAAAGAAATTGGATGTTGATCGTCCATCATATGTTAACCTGAACCGATTGATCTCACAGGTAATTTTTCGATATACACTTTTTATTAATTTTTTGGCACTTTTTCTGACTTTAATTCTTTCTACAAAAACTGGAATTTTTGGTCGCTTTTTATGAATTTTTAATTGAAAACGGTAGCAGTGTTGTAATTTGAATGCTTTTTCAATCCATAAGGATCTAAAGATGTGTCCAATTTGGGTCAGGCAAAACTAAGATGTATTCAAATGGATTCAAATTAGATCGATTTTGAATACATTTACGAAAAAATGATTCAATTGGGTACAAATTGCATCCAACATTGATCCGGTATCTGTAGTTTGATATGCAGATTCCAAAGCATCTCTAAGTTTTTCACGCATCGTGGGCTTTTTATGTGGCATACCATTCGAAATGCCTCCAAGTACACACAAATGAAATTAATTTAGTGTTTTAACTCATTTTATTTCCCAAAAATTTTCGGAGTTTGCTCTTACATGTTAAAAAAAATAAAGGTGGTCTCGTCGATCACCGCTTCGCTGCGCTTTGATGGTGCGCTGAACGTGGACTTGAACGAGTTCCAAACCAATTTGGTGCCGTATCCGCGAATTCACTTCCCGTTGGCCGCTTACGCGCCGGTGGTCTCGGCCGAGAAGGCCTACCACGAGTCGTTGTCCGTCGCCGACATTACCAACACCTGCTTCGAGCCCTCCAGTCAGATGGTGAAGTGTGACCCGCGTCACGGCAAGTACATGGCCGTGTGCCTGTTGTACCGCGGTGATGTGGTGCCGAAGGACGTGAATGGTGCGATTGCGACGATTAAGGCGAATCGCGGCATTCAGTTCGTGGACTGGTGCCCGACCGGATTTAAGGTGCATTTTTGAATCTGTTTATACAAAATAGCTATAATCTGTTTTTTATATGAGCTGATTTTTCAGCATTTAAAGAAGTTTTTAGCCATGAAATTTTTCAGGTGGGAATCAACTACCAGCCACCAACTGTTGTTCCCGGTGGCGATCTGTCCAAGGTTCCACGCGCCGTTTGCATGCTCTCTAACACGACCGCTATCGCAGAGGCGTGGGCGAGACTTGACCACAAATTCGACCTTATGTATGCCAAGCGCGCTTTTGTCCACTGGTATGTATTTTAATATATTTATTGCCTATCTTTAACAGCCATAAATATATCATTTTTAGGTTCGTTGGTGAGGGAATGGAGGAAGGAGAATTCTCCGAGGCACGTGAAAATTTGGCGTCGTTGGAGAAGGACTACGAAGAGGTCGGAGCGGATTTGCCCATCGGTGAGGATGAGAACGATGAATACTAATTTCAAGCATAAATACTCGGAAATCGCTTCGCATTCTATGTTTTTTATAATATTCGGTACATAAATTTCTTGTTTTTTTCCTTGAATAAAATTAACTAACATTTTTGCATTGTTGTTTGTAGTGCATAAAATAGAATATCGCCAAGCAGGTAATAAAATTTTCAAGATCAAAAATTAAGCATTCTGCATGATCTTGATAACTTTTTTCGGCGACCTGAAATCGAAACCAAACAGCATTTGTCCAAGACCTTACGTCATTGGGTCAGCTTACTTTACCACCCTCCCAGAATTTCTAAAATTTTTCTCACGTTTTCTAAACTAGTTCTGCCCTGATTACAAATATGATATTGGTTTGGGTTGGTTTTCGAACCTCCCAAGTTTAGAAAATCATTAAAAAACCGCAGGGATTACCAAGGTATAATTTTCAAACTCTTCCAGGCACGGAGAACAATTTCGGTTTTAATATTTCTAAATTTTATTTTTCTGTAAGTATAGATGTTATATTTTTCATGTGTATACCAGGGTTGGGCGGAATTCCGGCCATTTTTGGCCTCGGAATTCCGAATTTTTAGCTATTCCGAGTCGGAATTCGAAAGTTTTTGGACTAGTAAAAAACCATTTTTTAATGAATTACCATTTAATACAAAGGGGTCACTGCACTTAACCCCCCCCTTAGAATTTCAAAACTTTTTGATGTTTTCCTACGTAGTTTGATGCGCTGATCACGAATTCGATATTAATTTCTGGCGGAAATTCCAAAAAAGTGCCCAAGTCGGGTGTAAAAGTGTCGAAAACCACAGGGGGACCAAGGTAACATGTCTCCTAAGGCTTAGCCTAAGGCTTAGGCTTAGCCTAAGTCTAAGAAGCCTTATGCACTCCACGTTCAAAGTGTCGATAGTGGTGTTATGTCAAATCAAATTTTTGTGATTTTTTTATGCTAAAGTTCGGTGTAAATTCTTCTTCTCAACGACATGAGCGGTTGTACCGGCTTCAACGAAATGCCGGAAATTCGATGATAGAAGGATGCCGCCAACAGCGAACTGAGCCTCGAAAAAGCGGCAATTTTTCGAAGCACATTTAGCTTGACTGAGAAGCAGTAAGTTCTTTGCTTTTATTCTTTCAAATCACATCCTCTCAGCAATTTTAATTTCTCGTTTTTAAAGATTTGTTGGTGTCCGAAAGCTTGCTGGACGATCAGTTCCGCCGCTAAAAAAAAAGCTTTCGCGCGAACGATCGTGGAGGATGGCGATCCCCTGGATTATCGGCGGAAAATCGATGGTGTCCGATTTACAATGTGGCGTCGAGTTGACGTTATGTTCAATCGCTATCTGAAGCGCCTGAGCCAAAGCAATTGGAGTGGAAAGCCGCCTGGCCGAATTCACATCGTTATGGCAAGTGATCGCGGCGGCAATTTGGGATCGAATTGGACAAAAATTGGAATTTTCGTTCTAACCGGTATCAATAAGCATGTAGCGCCAACAATTTTCTATTGATGGCCGCTTATGATGGAGTAGAATCGCAGAAAAATATTGCTGAAGGTACATTATTTTCTATTCTATTTTTGATAAAAAATAATGTATTTTTGTGAAAAATTCAATTTTAGCTTATTTTATTTTAAATTTTAGCCTATTTTATTTTAAATTCTAGCCGGACAATATTTGTTCACGTTCCTCAACGAACTCATTCAGACGAAGCACAGGTGTTTCAAACGATATTTCAAAAAGTGAAAATTTGCAAAAAAACGATGATGAAAAAGGGCGGAGAAATTGGCGAAGTGCAGTGCGCCAAAAGCGGATTTTTGAAATTCTTATGAATATTTCAGTGTTTTTTGTTTTCGTCAGTTGCACGTCAATTTCGCTTAATGTAAATTTTGATGATGGAACTTTTATGGTCCCACAGCGAAAGTAAATGTCTATTAGGGGGTTTTCGAGGTCAGAGAGTTCAAATCTGGTGTCGGTTTTTGGCTCCACCCACTATTTCGTCATCAAATTCAAATTCACAAATTTTTCTACAATAAAGAAGCAAAATTTTTAAGATATTTTTGGCTAAAACCAAAATAACATAGAAATAATTACTTATTTTTATATAAATGATTTATTAACAATATTTTAACCAAATTCAATAATAAACAAATTCGATAAACTAACAGCTTCACCTCATCCTTTTTCTTGTTTCTCCTGTGCAGCCATCAGGCCACGTGTGAGGTGTAGGTTAGCCCCGTTTGAGGCATTTCGCTGGAATAAAAGACGATCACGCCACGAACAAACAACTGAAAAAATTTAAAAAAAATTAAAATTTTAAGATTTTCAAAATTCGTGCAGGGCAAAAAAAATTTTCCCTAGGGCAAATTTTCATAATTTTTTTTATTCGATAGAGCAGATCAATACCTTTAATTTGAACCGTGCACTTTTTTATTTGAATCGTCAAAAAAATTTTTGACCGGAAAAGTGAAATCAAAGAAATTTCCATATTTTTTCAAACAGCGTTTCCTGCGTC
>SAUE01000804.1:2313-14988 GCA_009724625.1 Deladenus siricidicola
GTGGTTAATCAGATTGGGGCATGACAATTTCGAAAAATCGCTTTACTTGCATTATAATCTGCAACTTCTATGAAATTGATTATTCCACATTTATTTATTTGTGTTCGAATTTGTATGTCCAAATATTTGATGTTTTCCTCGTTCCAATAATAATTTTATTACGAGACATATCTAATACAATTTTTCATCGGTATTTAAACAATATTATTATCTATAATTAATGACATTTACCAAAGTGGCGCCGATATTATTAACTTAAAGAACCAATTAACAAGAATTAACAAGTTAAAAACCACCTATAAAAAATGTCTATTTATCATCAGCGACGCAAAAGTGCACAATTTTCGAATAAAAAAATAGATAAGAAAATTTGCGAGAAATTAATAAATTGTAATTAATGGGTTTTTTTCTATTAAAGTAATTTTCTTCGCGCGTTTTTCGTAGCCGCGACAGTCCCGCCCGTCCACGGTCAACATCTATTTCGTTATACCACTCGGAGCTGATGCAATGATGAGACTAACGAGCTTCGTCGTGTCGAGGTTCGTTTTGGTAGTGTCGCCGTTATGTCTGTTGCAGCGGGGGTTGATGACGGATTTGGTCTCTGTTCACTTCCTGTTCCCCTTTGATATCGTGCGATCGCCCTCGCTGGTATCAGTTCGACGGCCTCCATGGGTAAAGATATTGTCGGTCGCTTATCTCGGTGTGTCGCTGGCCGTGGGGCTGGTACCGCGGGTAATGGTTGCTGTCGCTTCCACCACCGTCTTGGCGGATTTGTTGGACTGTCAATGGATTCAATTGAGCGACGTCTCCCGTGAGACGCTCGGAGCCCGTTCAGCGTGTTTCTGCGCTTACATATATCAATCACTACAATCACTATTGCGCCATACGTCTCCAATGAGCACACGAGACTGACCCATGTCACCCAGATAATTCTGAGATAATGCATAATCATAAGTGACTCGAGAAGATCCTCCTCGAGTGAGTGGTGTCGTATCTTTGTTTGATCGAGAATGGCTTCCTCGCCCAATTGTTCACTTGCTCGCTCGTATTCGCCGATTAACTCTTCCTCGACCGTATTTGGTGCGTGTATGAGGATGTCCTTGATCACTGCCTCGGATGATGAGCTGAGAAAGCTCCAATCGATACCGTTCGTCGAGGTATTCGATTCCAGCTTCTTAGTTGAGCGCGTGAGCGTCCCCTCCTGGCGGTCATATTCGTATAAGATTCCTTCAAGTACGACGGCTGTTTTGTCGTCACAGTACTCTTCTTCTGCACGTTTCGAGTCTTGATAGAGTATATGGGTTGTCCTTTCCATGTACCAGAGTTCCTCCTCGATGTTTTTGATCCGCATAGCCACTGAACATCCGCGCGGATTCGGTTTCACCTCATATTCCCGGGGGTCGAGTGTGTGGCAGAATTCGACTTCAACGGTCGAGGTACTGAGACTCTTTGCGATGATGTCGTCTCTGTCCAGCACTTTACGCATGTAAGCGGTCGGATTGATGTCAATCATCTTTTCCAAAATAAGAGCGTGGTCGTTGATGATTGCGCAGATCGTATTTGCCAGTTTCTGCAGTAAGTGGAACGACTTATGTTCCAGATACTGTAAATCTGCAGCCTCCGAATCCTTTACTCGATATCCGCGCGTTTGCCGCGGCCTTATCAAGTGCGCTTTTGATAAAAACTGGTCGATTTGCTCTTGGGTATATCCCTTCACCAGCAGTTCACTTGGCGAAACTCCTCTGAGTAATCCGAGTAATCCATAAGGAATATTCGCAGGATTTCTAGTTGATGTGACTTGCGTGTCGTCAAGGCTCGTCCATGGTGTCATCACTTTGTTTTTTGTTGTCCAAGACGGTGGCGTCCAAGCCGTCGGCGTCCGTAGTAATGTTGTCCGCGTCGTTGGCGTAGTTCTGGTCGCCGTTTGAAGCGTCGAAGGTTGAGGCGATGTCCATGGTCGCTCGGTCTGTACACTCGTTGGCCTTGTCAGTCGCAGTGGGTATGACGTAGTCGTTGTCATTTGTGGCGGCGAGTTGAGCGCATTCTCAATTCGTTTTCCTTTTTTCGGCAATGGACCCATTTCCTTGGTCTGTTGGGATGAGTGTTACGCCGCAGTCGTCTATTGTGTTCGCCTTGTTGAAAGTGACCATCGCATGCATGTCATCGACGATGAGCGTTGCGTTTGTGGCGATGCCATCACCCTCGTACGCTTTCAGGTATTTGCAGTGTGATGTGGCGTTGACTTGCCACACGAAAACTTCGTTTGTTTCGGTTCTGCAGACGCTCTTATCGTACAGGCAGTGACTCAAATCTCCCATTGCTGTTGCTGGTGTACCAGAGCCGAAATGTGAGAAGACCTTTATCTGATAAAGAAGACAGTTCACTTTCGGAGTGTATGATGACCCGGTGAGAAACGTGGTGAATCTGTTTGGAGGGTCGATTTTTACTGTATTTTTGGTGCGGAATGCATTTTTATCCGCAATCATTGGATCCGTGATCACATTCGTTTTTCTCGATCATGCGTTTGCATTCACCTTCCGATAAATACTTTGGTGTGTCGGGTTCGTCCTTCGACATCGGCTCTCCGTTCAGTTCTGACCATTGCCTTACAATCGATGCCTCTAATTTACAGAAGTATCCGTTGCTCTTGAATTCGATGTCATTCTTTTTGTAGACCGTCACTCTCACAATCTCCGGTTTCGTCTCCTTTTCGAATCGTTCTCGTTCACAAAGCGTCATATCGGGAAGCTTCCATAACATTTTTGTTATGCCGTGGCAAATCCGCGGTTGTTGTGCGGAGGCTCCCCCCGCCAAGTGGAGTAGTAGGATAATGCCGATTATTGTAGGTAAGACGGTTGAGATAAACCCGGATGATTGTTTGTTATTTTTATTCCGCTGAGATCGCCGTGGTGGATTGTCTATCTCTGCTTCTTTTGTTTTGTTGAGGAGAATTTCGTCCGGTACTTCTCCGCCTATTTCGAGCGGATAAATTTGAACGATGGCTCGTTCGCATGTTTTTCGGTTTGGTAGGAGAATTTCGCATGTCCGGATGACGTTGTCCTTGGAAATTTTGAGACGTCGTATTCGTCCCAATTTCCATTCTCCTCGCGGTTTCTCGTCTTCTTCGATAAGAACCAGTTCTCCAACGGCCGGTGGGCGTCGTTCGTGATGCGGAATGTTTCCACGGTCCATGAGTGTTTGAAGATATTCATTGCGCCATGATTTCCAAAATTTGTCAAGTAAGCAACTGGATTGTTGTTCTATTCGCCTCAGTTGGTCGATTTTGACCTCCTTCAATACGAAATCCATGTCGTTTGTGTCTTGTTCGCGCATTTCGTTGGCGGTTTCCACGTAGTCTTCTGTGTGAGGACGGAGAAAGTCGACTGGTCGTACGGCTTTGTGTGTCTCGACGTCGTCCAGAAGCGGATACAGTGGTCGATTGTTGACGGAGGCCTCTATGGAAGTCAGTAGAACGTCGAGTTCACGTGAAGTGATTTTACTTCGCCCGACAGTTCGTCTGATTCCCTCCTTTACGGAACGTATCAGTCGTTCGTAGATGCCGCTG
This sequence comes from Deladenus siricidicola, assembly GCA_009724625.1. NCBI lineage: Eukaryota > Metazoa > Nematoda > Chromadorea > Rhabditida > Sphaerulariidae > Deladenus > Deladenus siricidicola. The sequence goes on from SAUE01000804.1 coordinate 5,879, forward strand.
CGAAATGGCGCGCGTGGCGTGGTAAGTGACCAAGCGAAATCATGCTCGACGCCATACTTTGCCATCATCATTTTCTTCGATGCCACGAAGTATGTCGCTTGATCGCTGAGTATGTACTTCGGTACTCCGCGTCTGGCTACGAACTTGGTTATTGCTGCCATGATTTCTTCGGATTTCATGGAGTATAGCAATTCGAGGTGAATAGCGCGGACTCTGAAGCAGCTAAATATTAAGAAATATGTCGCCCCTTCATTCGTCCATGTTGGACCCGCAACGTCGATTCCTACGTCGCTAAATGGTTTGCCCTCGGTAACTCGGTTTTCTGGTAAGGGTGGATATAGTGGCATTTGGAAGTTTGTTGCATTATGGATTTTACATTTCACGCACGATTTTACTTCCTTTTTTACGATGCGATACGATATCCAAAAATATTTCCTGATTCTGATGTTACGGTAAGTGATCCTTGATGGTTCGACTGCTCGTGGTAGTGCTGGATGAGATGACTGATCAATCGGCTTGGTGTCGGAAGCCATGTTGGATTAATCGTCGTCTCAGGCAATCCGGAAGCTGCGAGTCGTGTTCTTATTCGCCAAACATCGCACTCGTCTTTCGTCATGTGGTATTTTTCGGCCACTCGTTTTGTTGGTGGATTTCGTCGTTGTTCGTCTCGTATGAGCAATGCTGCTGCACCGAGGTAAGTTTCTTCGAAGTTTGCCAATCTTCCGAATTTGTATGCGAATCGGATTACGTTTTTTGCTGCTCCGATCGATTTCTTCCATGGCAAGTCTCTAATCAGTGTCTCAGGCTGGATAACTTCTGCTTACTGAGCCGCAGCTATCATTGTCGTGTGGTCGCTCGTCGGTTTGCGAGCCACGATGAGACGGTTTGGCCATTTGTCTATTGGCTTAGCCAGGAAGTCCGGACCATCCCACCACATATTCGTGTTGATGAGATGCTCATAGGCGATGCCACGTGAGGCGATGTCCGCTGGGTTTTGTTGGGTCTCCACGCGTCGAAATTCGATGATGTTTCGGCTTTTTGAGATTTCGTCCACGCGGTTTCTTACGAAAATCGATTTATCGTCATCGTGATCCAATTGTTGAAGTGCGATTTGGGAGTCAGAGAAAATGACGATTTGGTCAACTTTCTTGATCTCTTTCTTCAGAAAATTTGCCGTCCGTACAGCGCATGTGAGTGCCAATAACTCTTTTTTTGGAATCGTTAAATTTTTTGCTGCTTTTGACGATTCGTCCGGGAATAAACGTGACTTTCCGAATAGGAGCGTTGGTTTTTTCGAATTTCCAATTGAGTAGGCCGCGATTCCGAATGCCACTTTGGATGCATCGCAGAAAATTACCAAATCCACAGAAGATTCGTACGTCTCTGCAATCCTGCTGATCGCCGTTTCTTCGTTTGTGGCATTTCTTTCGATTATGAGTTGCCAATTTGGATTCTAGTACTTCATCCCATGGCTTTTTCAACGCCCATAGCCGTTGTAGAAACTGCTTCAAAGGAAGTAATGCTGGCCCGAGTACTCCGTATGGATCGTATACTTTGCCGATGTGAGACAGGACTGTGCGTTTCGTTATGACGCTTTCATTCCATCTCGGCCATTCGAGACGAATTTGGTCAGTTGATTTGTTCCATTTATATCCCAGCATCTTGATTGTTGTTTCTGTTGATTCCGGGTTGAATTCCTTCTGAAGACATTCGTCATTGGAATGGTATTGTGCTAATTCGAATTTCGCTTCGGCGAAGATTTCTTTTGTGCGCACGCTGCGTCGACGTAGTTTTTCCGGATCGTCGTCGATCTCCATTATGTTATCGACGTAAATGTTTGACGTAAGTTCCGTGCCTTCCTCATATTTCTTCAGATGATATCGGATGGTTAGCGCGAGGATTGAAGGTGAGCAGTTCGCTCCGAAGAGTACACGAGCGAACCGATACACTTGGATATTGTTTGATGATATCGGCTTGTCCCAGTCTTTTGGAAGGAGAAATCGAACAATGTCTCTCTCTGATTCCTGTAAGCCGATTTGAAAAAAGGCTTTTCGTATATCCGAGATGTTGACGTATTTCCCAAATCGGAATCGTAAAAGCAATCCAACCAGTTGCGGCAACAGAAGTGGACCTTGGTGGAAGACATCATTGATGCTCATTCCGTTTTTTACTGATGCGGAGCAGTCAAAAACCACACGTATTTTCGTTGTTGCTTTGTCAGGTCGCTCCACTGCTTGGTGTGGCACATAGCTTTGGATGAATTTGCGGTCCGTCTCCCGGACCATCTCGATGATGCCATCCTTGAATTGTTCGTCAAATACTGCCTTATATTTTGTCTTCAGCTCTGGTTTTGAATCAAGGTTTTTCATGAGTGATACTAACCGATAGTATGCGACGCCAAAATTCGTAGGTAGACTGTTTTGTTTCCCATTCCAGAGCCACTTCGTAAAATATCTTCCGTCAAATTTTACTTCTCGCTCAAATCTCTCTTCGAGTTCTTCGTTGACCGTCTCGTGATGGTCGATGCTCATGCCGATTCCATCTAGATTCCAAAGACGTTGGATGTTGTCCTGGATAACGTCCGTTGTGACGTCGGTTTCGGTACATGATGTGGAAAATACTTTGGTGGATAAGTTCTCAATGCCGTTGGGTTTTTTTGTTTGGCGGATTATGAACTCTCCAATGTCCGTCTCGAATTTTTGCAAGTTCGGACCAAGTTGATGTCCTCTGATCGACAGCAATGATAGTAAATTATTCATGCCGATTATGATCTTCGGCGAAACCTCGCGTTGTTTGATCTGACCGAAGTCGTCACTCTCCACGATTTTTGTCTTCCCGATCGAGCGGTCGGTCGAGTGAAGTCGAACTGGATGTCGGTCGTTGATCAGTGCTTCCACCTGTGCGCTATTTTCGATTTGAACTTCAGTTTCTCCAAATCCCTCAATTTTTAGGTTGTGCCGACTGATGGGATCCAATTGGAGTTCTTCCATGAATTCGGTGTTGATAAAGCTGAGTTGACTTCCGGAATCCAACAGCGCGTACGTGTCTCGTCGTCGCTTGGTTTTTGGGTTCGTCAGCGTTACCGCGATGATTGGCAATGTCGCTTCTTGCGTTTCTCCTTTCGCAGGAGAAGCTGTTGCCCGCGTCTCATTCCGTTCTACGCCTCTGCCTTGAGTTGGCCGTATTGGAGTGAAGTTGGCGTTGTCACTGCCGTGTTGACGTCCTCCCTTCGTTTTCCAGGTAGATGCGTCAAATGGTTCCGGGCAGATTAAACTGTGATGAGTGCCATTGCAATTACGGCAAATCGCTTCGCATTGATGCGTGCGTTCAAATTCTTTTAGACAGCGGATGCAGCGTCGCATCTCTTTCATTCGGCTGATTTTGCTTCGTACGTCCGAGAATTTGTCGCATTGGTAGGACTTGTGCCCCCCGTCACAGAAGAAACAATTCCATTTGCGTGGCTTCTGTATTGGCGTCGGCGTGATCTTTACTTGCGTCGGCTGATCTTCTGTATTCGTAGGGATCATGACCAACGATTTTGTCTTTGTCGTATATGTTGAGTGATTTCGTTTTTCTCGCGAATCGGGCTGAAATGACATCTCCATTTCAGTCAGGATGCCGAACAGCGTGTCTACTAGAGTATCTGCGTCCCAGACAGCTTGTAGTCTTCTTCTGTCGTTCAGCTTTTCCATGATGTGGTGGGGTAGTTGGTTTTCCACCATATACTCGTACTGATCATCTCCGATTTTGCGACCGTGTTGAATTAGTTGTTTTCTCATTTGATCAATCTCGATCAAGAATGTTTTAATTTGCGCTGCCGATTGTCCCTTCGGCTTCGCGTTGTTGAGCTGGAACATCAGTTTCTTCGTCACTAGCATCGGATCTCTGAATCTTTGTTGGAGCGTTTTCAATGCCACTGGGTAGTTCGCAATGGATATGTGCAATCCACTCAGCATTTTCTTGGCATCGCCGTCTAGCATACCATAGAGGTAGCTCATCTTTTCGATCGGATCCAACTCGTTGTTGAGGTGGATCGTCGAATTGAAGTACTCGATGAATCTGGTGTATTCTATCGGATTACCTGAAAATCTCGGTAAAGTTACTTTAGGCAAATTGATTTTTGCCATTTTGGGTCGCATCGACGGCGTTGTAGTCGCCGCAGTGTTTTCTCCCAATAATTTGCGCTCCACCAGCTCTGCGAGCTTTATTTTCTCCATCGCTTCCACGTTGATCACCTCGGCTTCCTGTACTTTCTGCAAAAAGTTGTTAGTGTTGCTGAACGTCTCGAATAGTTGTTGTTCTGCATGATATGCTGCTTTGTTTGGTCCTTCCTCGTCGTCGTCGCTTGCGTCTGTAGCAGCGTTGAGGATGGCACGCCATTCTGTAATCAATCCCTGTACTCGTATTGTGATGACTCTCGTATTTGTGCCGGATCCGTATCAGAAATTCCTATACTCTTGTACAGTTAACATCCTGCGTTTCGTCGATATTTGGTTGGAATGCGTTGATTACTCGCAAAGCTTCGCCTTGCCGAGTAAGGCTGCCGACGGCAGGGCCGAGCATCCGACGGATGTGTCCTGACAGGCTTGGTGTGTTCGTTGGTGACATGGTTGGCGGTGGTGGTGGTGGTAGCGATGGACGAGTTTCGTTGCTCGTAGGTGAAGATTGGTTGAGGAATTGAGCGTCCGCGTAGTCTGGCGGTGCGCTGTGTTATCGTGTTGCTCCTCACTGGATCGGCGGCGTCCTGGCTCGTCGATATGTTACTTCTCGTCTAGTTCGATCGACGGCGTCCTGAGCACGTCGATTTGGTTGAGCGTTCGGTTGTCGTCTTGGCGTAGAGCCCCCACTGTTCGAATTTGTATGTCCAAATATTTGACGTTTTCCTCGTTCCAATAATAATTTTATTACGAGACCTATCTAATACAATTTTTCATCGGTATTTAAACAATATTATTATCTATAATTAATGACATTTACCAAAGTGGCGCCGATATTATTAACTTAAAGAACCAATTAACAAGAATTAACAAGTTAAAAACCACCTATAAAAAATGTCTATTTATCATCAGCGACGCAAAAGTGCACAATTTTCGAATAAAAAAATAGATAAGAAAATTTGCGAGAAATTAATAAATTATAATTAATGGGTTTTTTTCTATTAAAGTAATTTTCTTCGCGCGTTTTTCGTAGTCTCTTTTTCTATACTTCTTCACTTTCTATGGCTTACTTTCTCTACTTGTTTTATATTATAAATTTTTCCGATTGAAATGCGGAATTCCGAATTGAAAATTTTTACTTCCGCCAACCCTGGGATGTATGTGTGTACCAGGGGTTTAACAAAAGTAAATTCGAAATTTCGAAAATCGAAAGAAGAAAATCGTCGAAAATCAAAATTTACGATTTACGACATTTATGGCTTTTTTGGGCAAAAATTAACGATTTACGATTTACGAAATCGAAAATTTATTTTCGTAGCACCCCTGCTACATATATGTATGTATGTATGTATGTATGTATGTATGTATGTATGTATGTATGTATGTATGTATGTATGTATGTATGTGTGTGAATTGCAAAATTATTTACATAAATTAGAGAAGCAGACACTGTGATCTCTCACTCTTCTTTTCCTTTCACTAAGCTAGCATATGTATTTCCTATTTTCTCATATTTTTTTCTATTTTTTCTTTCTTCAATTTTCAACAACTTTTCATTTTATGGTGAATCATACATACATACGTGGGTGATCTTTGTGGTTTTGCGTGTGTTTGGAGTCAGGGGAGTGTGAATTGATGTGCGGTTGAGGTGTCTCAGTTCTGGTTCTCACCCTTCCACCCTCATCCTAATGCGCTAAAAATTACCTTTCGATGTTTGCGGTGCTTCGAGATTATCGATTTGCCAATTTGCATAATTTGCGTCATTTCTCGTAATTGCGCGCAGATCCTTCACAGACCGTACGTATTCCAATTCTTTTTCGGCCAATTTTCCAATTCTTTTTCGGCCAAAAAAGTTTAAGGCAAAAAAGATTATTAAAATAATTTATTAAAATAACAAATATTTTAGTGCGAAATTCTGTGGAATTTTGTCAATGTCTTGAATATTGTAAATTTGCACTTTTCCAGTTTTTTAAATAAATATATTTCTGCAAATTGAAAAATAGAATAATTTTTTCGAGTATTAAAAAAATGTTCAAATTTTCTTGTATTTTTTTACTGTAAATTTTTTACCGTTAAAATATTTTGGGAGTTTTTTTTTCTCTTGCAAAAAAAAATTAAATTATGAGATTATCATATTTCTATGAGATTATCAAATGATATTTGCATTAATTGTTCCACGAAAACTCATCAAAAACTTGATAATTTGCTGAAAAGCGCAAATTTTTCTTCAGTTATTTTTCGAAAAAAAAGTTGATCATTATTCTTTGTGACCCAATTCTCATAGTGATAATACATACATACATACATATATATATATACATATACATACGTATAAGCTGATAATGATAATAAGCTGACTGAGAATCTCTCAACCGAAAGCTATGATAATATGAGATACATTTTCTCATAATTGATCGAAGAGAAAATATTGAATAAAAATTATTTTCGATTAGAACAACTACCGTAGTGAAATAGTTACAGTAATGCGAGGTTGGTTTTGACGCGAATCTTTTTGAAAAGTTTGGCATTCATTTCACAGGCAAATGATAATTCCATATGATAATTCGCATTTTCAGTGAGATTCTCATTATGTTGCGTGGCAGCGATATCACTGCTCATCGCTACCGTAGAAGCGGATGAGGAGTATTACGGTGTTTCGGTGGGAAAATTAGTTCAATCCGAGTACGGTATTTCTGGAGAAGTGTATCTGGCGAATTCGAGCGTCATTTACATTCGCAATTTCGCAATCCGCCATCAAATCGACGGTAACTCTTGAGAAATCTAATAATACGGTACATATACCGTATCGAAAATATACCGCAACGAATAAAATATTAAAAAGTTTAATAAATGAATTAAGATTTTAAAAGTAATATTACATATTGTTTGATTACAAAATGATATAATTTATTTCAAAAACATATGATATCATATGTATGCACATACATATTTAGAAGATGATATCAATTTTGTGCTCTCATCCGCTCAGGACATTTCGCCAATCCGACAAATTTATAAGGAAAGCCGCCAAAAGGCGAGTGGCGAGCCCGTGCTCGTGCCAGTGTATGCCAATTTGCAATTCCAAAAATTGAACTTTGTTAACAACAACCAAAAATTACACAAAATTTGCAATTTGCGATAATTTTGGAAAGTTTTTTGACAATTAGCCAAAGTTGACAATTGTAAATAATTGAATTTTTTGTTTTTTTGTGTTATGTCTTTTTTGATCAAAAAATTAATTAAATATAATTAACTACGGTAAGCTGGAATTTAGAAAATGGAATTTCAATTACGATATTGACGGCGCTCATCTTTTCGCCTTTGCGCCAAACGGCGCAAATTTGAATGCTTTTACGCATTTTGGAATATTTTCCGTCAAATCGTGGGTACGGTCGCGTGAAACGTACCGTATTTTCGTAAAAAATTTTCTTTTTAGAAATATTTGGCAAGCGTACAACTCGATAAGGCGCCACCAGTACCGTATTGTTGTATAACAAACCCGAAAGACCCTACCGTAGGCATCATCGGCCACCACTACGATGCAGGCTCGGGACCGATCGAGGTGCTCGACACGAGGACCGTCGTCTTCAAGGCGTTCAGTCTGGATGGGACGGCAGCGCCCGGTTGGTATATGTACATATAATTAAGTATATGTATGTGTGAATTATACATATACACATATGAGTATATGTATGTACCAGGGGTGTGGAAATTTTCGATTTTCGATTTTCGGTGTTTTTTCCTTTCGATTTTCGATTTTCGAAAGCACGAGGGTCTTTCGATTTTCGATTTTCGGAAAATCGGCCATTTTCCGAAAATTTCCGAAATTTTTTTTCGCAAAATTTTAATTTTTAAGCGAGCGCGGCTGTCGCCTCGCTCGCAAATAGACTTAATTTTTTGCAATTTCTTACCCTTTTTACCAATCTAATCAGTTAAAAAGTCTGATGATTGTATAAGAAATTAATTTTTTAGAAACGAATCATCACTATTCAAATAAGTCGTGAATAAAAAATTTTTCAATGATTTACAAACTCCAGAAAATAATTCATAATTCAAATCCAATGAACTCGCTGAATTCATCTGAATCATTTCTAACGATTTCAGATTCATTTGACACTTGATTGAAGTATTTCAAAGAATTATTCAAGTACAATTAACGAAAATAAATACACATACATATACGTACATATGTCTAAAAAAATATAAAATTTGTCATATTATTTTGAAAAAATTATAAATTTTGAAAAAAAAATTTTTGTTAAAATTTTCGATTTTCGAAATCTCAAATTTATTTTCGGCACTCCTGGTATGTACATAGGTATAATTAAGTATGTGTATTGCATACATATGCAAATGGCGTAGAATAAATACAGGGGGAAGGGAGAGAAAATTTCTATAACTTTGTTTTCTACACGTAAACAAAAAAGCTCACAAACGATCCTTGAGTATATAGAACGGAAAGTTTGGCGGAAGTAAACATTTGCAATTTGCAATTACGACAACCCGAGAAAAATCGGAATTAGAAATTTGAAATTGAATTTCTGGTGTTATACTACTACATACTGTACACTTTAGACGGTTGGATATTGGCGGGGAACGGTAGCGCGCCAATTACACGCAAAAGTGGACGCAAAGCGATGGTCGTCGGCACCGACACGCCGATGAAGTTTTTATTGTTATTATCGTATTTATCATTACCGTATATTATCGCAACATTTTGTGCAGTAACCAACAGGAAACCTCAAAAATTTTTATTCAAAAAATCGTAAAACAAAAAAATATTGAAAAAAAATTAAAATTTCTTATAATTTTTGCAGTAAATTTACATTATTTTCCAGCAAATTTTTCGGAAAATAGACCATTTTTGAAAGGTGAAAAATTTCAGCATAAAAAACCGCAAAATTGGAAATGGAACCAGAAAATTTTGCCACTACTACTGGTGTGTAGAAAAAA
>SAUE01000811.1:2445-14610 GCA_009724625.1 Deladenus siricidicola
ATTCTTTTAGTGGAATCACAGGTTCCATAATCCATCGGAAATCCTCCGGCGAGTGGCGTACGCTTTCTCGCGAACCTCCTGCATCCGTCGCTTCTTCTCCAATTTCGCATCTTGGGCCTTCTTGCAGATTTCAGATCGATTCATCCAAAAAACAATAATATCAAAAATCAATCACAGCCATTCGTCATGGAAGAACTTTTTTTCGAATGGAATAAGCAACATGAAATCTCAGCCACATATAGAGAATTGGATGGGGAATACGATTGCCGATTTGTTTTTTTAAGAATACTTCCCAATTACTTGTACGAATACTTCAAAAACAGAAATTGTGGACAATCCAAATCACAACTACTTTTTTAAACACTAAAAACAAACATAAGCCGGAGTTTATTTGTAAAAAAAGGGTACTCGTTCGATTCTACGCTTTTTGTTAAGTATAAGTTTACATAGTCACAACAAAATTTTGAATTTCGTAAACCGTAAATTTTCAGAACCTCGAAATTTCGTAAATCGTAAATTTTTGCCCAAAAAAGCCGTAAATCGAAAATCGTAAATTTTCAATTTTTGATTGATTTTTTCGATTTTTTTCCTTATTTTTTTTCAAGAAATATTTTACTTTTTTGCTACTTTTTCATTTTCATCTGATCGTTTTCGAGTTTGTTTCCGAGCTTTTTCCACTAATATCGATATTTTTTGCGTGAATGCATTTAAGCATATTGAGTTTTAAAAAATTTCAATTTACTTGAAAAATGTTGAAAAATTGTTTCAGAATTAACCTAGTTTCCCATAAAAATATTCCTTACGTACATCAATTCGAAAAAATGTGTGATTTTAAGAGTTTGTAAGCGAGTAGTACGGGCAAGTTGGGAAATATATTGAGCTTTTAGCACGATCCGTTCCTTAATCGAGTTTTAACTTTATTTTAAATGCCCTAAGGCATTTTCACTCGAAAAAGGGTGTTCGTCGCACCTTTTTAAATTATTTTAGTTCTACCCGGAATTATCAGCCATTTTTAATTTGTTTTTTGCACATCGCTATATGAGATTTTGTTCCCTGTGTCGCATAGCGATCCAACCGTACGTCCCATACAATTAGTGGATCCCTTCGCTGTACGCGAAGATTTGGCAGGGGGTTACAAAGAAAACCGATAAGAAAAAATTAAAAATTTTGCACAATGAAAGCGATGGCTGGCAAAAACTCGACATAATAAAGTAAAAAATCGACACTTTCTGCTTTACCGATTTCAAAAAGTGTTTCGAGTCGCAAAAAATGTGTCGCATCCTTCGACCATGGAAATTTATTTTACTATCGTTTTTCAAGAAGCAAAATTCACCGAAGTGGATAGTGAAATAGCTAGACACGAACGCATTTAGGTAGCGAAAAATTTTATTATATCAATTCTATCAATAAATTTCATTGACTCCGAACTTTCTAGTTTTAATAAACTCATGAAATCTCTATTTTTAGTAAACACTATGGTGCGAGCTTTTTTTTGGCGAGGCACGCTAAAACAGCCGTTTGCCGTCCCCCTCTTCAAAAATATTTGGAATTGCCACGAGAGATTTTTGAACAAAACCGTCCTCGTTCAAGCAAACGATGTCGATAGCGCCTTTCACTTGCTTAACAGGTTTGCAAATTTCGACAGTTTGACTTTTTTTTTAATTCTTTATTTTAGGTTGATGGAGCGAGAAGGCCTCTTGAAAATTGTTCGCCAGACTGAACGATATATTAAGCCATGCCAACAGCGCAATAATTTAGCTATTGAGGCGTCTACGGCTATTTTTAACGAGGATATGGAACGAAAAATGAGATTTTTAATGAGAAAAAATCGAAAAGACGCCTTTCCTGGACAAATTACGTCGTAAAGAATGGATGTTTTACGGGTTGGAAGACTTAGAGCTATTGTTTTGTTTTGTAAATAATTCGTTATTGATATAGAATTTTAATTGAGAATATTTGAAGATAAAACTTTTCTCTACCTAATTTTGTTTTATTATATACTTGCCGTTGGAACGGTTTTGTTACTATTTATAAATAATTCAATTTTTGTTTTACATATTTTTAATTTATTACTATTAGTTTTTGCACCTGTGAAATTTTGGTGATCGTTGCTTCAAGATAATTCGAAGAATGGCTGAGGTAATTAATTTTTGGTTTCATTGATCATGATCATACGTGTTCGAGCCTTATTGGTGTGTTGGCCGCTTGAACGGATTTTTACCCATTTATTTGTAGGAATATGTGGTTGTAACCGATCCTGAATCGAATGAGCCCGTGGAATTACCCACCGAAGATGGGTTGCTGTCGTCCAACACGCTGGAGCACGCATTTCCCGGCGCCCACGGCCTCAAGTACAAAAACCCGGCTACAGGCGCTTTTCGCGCACTTTTGTAATTTTTTTGAATATCTTCAAGTGTTCATCGGATTCACCAAAATTCTAGAACTTCAGAAATTTACTTTCTAAAAACTCTTAATTGTATAAATATTGTTTCGATTAATTCTATTTTTGATTTTTTAGAAAATTCAAGAATTTTGTAATATTATAAATTTTTTTAGGCTGGATGAGACGGGCTCAAAATTTCTGCCTCCTTCCGGCGGATGGGAAAATAAAGTATTCGCGATTGTAATGCGCCCGCCAGGTAATTTTTTGGTCTACGTATATTTTTGCATTTTTAAATTAAAAAAATTTACATTTTGTTTTTCACTAATTGCCATCTTTGCGACAATAAGGATTTTTTTCATAGCTTGATGTAGTGTTATGTAACTCTCGATGAATTATTTAAATGTTGCGACCGACAAAAGTTTTTTTGCTGTGATTGAATTTGTTTTGTAATTGACAGAATCGTCGAAGTAAATTGAAGCAAACATGAATGTCTAAATTAAGAAGTTAGTGTCTGAAACAAATTATTAGAGAGCAGCGATGTCATTGGGAATTTTTCACAAGGAATCGCCAAAATTTCAATTTTTATTTATGAAAAAATTGTTTAAAAAAATCTTTATCAAATTAGCGGTGTATTGTGAGGGTATGTTGAAAAAAATTTTCGGATTTTTTAAGTAAATTGGAGATAAAAATTGAAATTTTTAGATTTTGCCTCTTTCCCCATTTGCATAATTTAATGAAAAAAAATTTGGTTGCCCCTCCCTCATTCCGAGTTACAAAAACTGAAAGGGTATGCCGTTTTGATTGAAAGGAAAACGTGAGAAATCAGATTTTTTACCTACACATTTCAATATTACTTTTTGCGAGCAGCGTTTTGTGTGCGTGCATTCGACGTATAAGAGTGGTACAACATTTTATTATTGTGAAGTAAAAGTGAATTTTCTGTATGAAAAGGATTTTTTGCTAGGTGGTGATGAGTCTGAGCATGGAAAGAAGCGCAAAGGTGAAGGCTCTGCGGAGTCGAGTGATGATGATAATGGCTTTGGTGGTGGTAATGGTGAGAGGAAGAAAAAGGCGAAGAAGTTGACCGGCGAGGATAAGGCCGTCTGCTCGGATTTAATAGTTCTTGGTCTACCATATAAGTTGACGGACGCAGAGATGAGAGAGTACTTTTCACAATTTGGTACGGTGGTGTTGAGTGAGGTTTGTAAATTTTTACATTCAAACGTAAATTTTTTCGGAGAGTTTCACGAAGTGTTACAAGCATTCTTGTCATTTTTGAATTTTTTTGGCTTATGAAGAAATGTTATTACAAAAATGTCATTGGGAATTTTTCACAAGGAATCGCCAAAATTTCAATTTTTATTTATGAAAAAATTGTTTAAAAAAATTTGGATGAACTTGTGTTATAGTCGGAATGAGGCTCGTAGCCAGTTGATTCACGAGGCAATGGGAATTTCTAATAAAAAAGGAAGAAAAAACTTTTGGTGACTTTTTACGTTATGTTCTACAACCGATTTTTTTCTGGCTACGAGTATGGTCGGAATTATTATTTTTAATTTCATACATGAAAGAGCATTTCCAACACGGCTACATTTCCGTTCAATTTGAATGATTTTTCGATTCAAATTAGTTCCAAAATTAACATTTTATAAATTTTTAGCCAATGTAGAGATAATTTTAAATTTGCGAAAAAAATTGAAACTACACTTACGAACTCTTATCATTTTCTTAATCAATGTAAAAAATAATAATTTCCACTATTGCGCGGAAAACATACAATGCGAAAAGTATGGTGAATGTAAATTTAGCAACGCTTATGAGATAGCGGACAAAAATTGTATGCTGTAATTTTACAAAAATTTATTTTTCTGCATTTAATATTTTTAAATTGTTACTGGAAAGAAATGCTAAATGAAAAATATATATTTTTTGTATGTGGGAAAAATTATTTTGCAGCTATATTTTTGGGTTTTTTTATTTCTAATATTTTTGAATTGAAGCTAAATTTTCTGCAATATTTTTCAGCTGAAAAAGAACCCAAAGGGAGAATCTCGCGGTTTTGGCTTCATTCAAATGGGTGACTACGCTGATCAAATCCGCGTTCTCTCGAAGCCGAATCACTTGATCGGAGGTCGAAAATGTCAAGTTCGTATGCCATTGTCAAAGGTTGTTTTTTTTACAATAGCGCAAGGGATTTTTAGAATGTTGTTCTGCCGTTTTATTTACATTTTTTATTTTTTTGATTTTGAATAATTTTATTTTTTATTCCAAGAAGGATGGGGCATGGTTCCAATTGAGAAAATTGTAGGGATTTTTTAATAAATGAAATCGTTGAGTTTTGTCTCCCCCCTCATGTCTTAATTGTAAAATTTTTGGTTGCCTTCTCTTTCGCTATACGCCACTGGTTAACGCTCTTTTTTTCTAATTTAGAATGGAGAAGTGCGTGAGCCCAACCTCGTTCTTAATCCCAAGCTTTTTGTCACGCGCTTGCCTGAACGAGTGACGGTGGAACGTCTTAACGAATTTTTTGCTGAAGAAATGCAAAAACTTGATTCAAAAGCTACAGTCCTCGACGTTTACGTGCCAAAGCCATTTCGTGGATTCGCTTTTATTACACTTTCAAGTCCGGCTGTAGCTAAGGAGATGATTCGGTAATACAGCATTTTCAATGATTTTTTGTATCACAAAATTTCAAAAAACTACCCAAATATGATAAAACTTTGCAAGTAATTTTTTGGCTTTTTAAATGATTTAAAGGTTTTGATCAAAATATCTTCCGGGGGTATATTTTTGATGTCTCCGGACTTTTGAAAATAGTTGCGTTTGACTCTGTAGGCTTCTTCCAATTTAACGTAGCACTGACTAAACATAACTATTTCTCTGTTACAATTAGCATGAACTTGTAGACAGGGTGACTACATAATCGATGGCGCTTCGGTTGCGGTCACAGCGGCCGTGCCACGTGATAGCTATTCTAAGCCACGACCACCGCCGGCGTTTGCGATGCGTGGTATGGCAGGTGGTTCTTACGCGGACGGTGGACGTATGGGACCACGCAATGGTCCCGTTGCGCCAGGCGGCTATGATCGCTACCCAGGACAACAGTCGGCTGATTATCCTGCAGGCGTCGACTACTATGATCACTCGCGGGTACGAATTTTATTATTTTGAATAATATAGCCTTCCCATTTGCTGTGAAATCATATATAGAAATGAATATAGAAAAAATTTATTCGCACCTCAAAATGTCTTGTCCCGGTAATCTTTTTTCGGTTACGTCTTTGACCTATTGGAATTTCTTACCTGGATTTGTCAATTGAGTGGTTTTATTTTTAAGAAAATTAGTGAGTATGCTGGCAATTTAAACCGCTGGAGTAGCCGTAAAGCTTTGATTAGTGAACCGTCCTATAACGAATATGCTAAACGCCAAAATACAAATGTATGTGTGCGATATACGTTTTTTGTTACTTTGTTCCGTTTGTTGAAATTTTTTTATTGACTTTTGTTTTATTTTAAGAATACTGGCAATTTGAATCAATGGAGTGACCGTTATGGATCGTCTAGTGGAGTGTCTTATAACGGTTATGATAATGGTGAAAATATAAATGTGAATATGTTTTCGTAAATTACTAAATTTTTAAGCGTCTAATAGGAAGTTGATTTGTTTGATGCCAGTCTTTTTTATTTGGTTTTTAATTCGTATAACTTCGTATAATGTATGCTATACGAAGTTATTACGTAAGGATTTTTTTCATAGCTTGATGTAGTGTTATGTAACTCTCGATGAATTATTTAAATGTTGCGACCGACAAAAGNCCCCCCCCCCCCCCCCCATCGCACCGCGCAGGGTCAAAAATTAGAAACCATCGCGCAAAATGGCGGAAGGCCAAAAAATGACCAATGGGGGGACCAAGGTAAAAAAATTTTGGCGGGTAGAAAATGAAAGGAAAAAATCGAGCAAATTAAAGGAAAAATATGTAATTTTTCATCGCGCAATGGCATTGCGCGATGATTTTTCTTAATAAAAAACCATCGCGCATTTTGCGCGATGGTTTTTTTTCATTGAATTTTTTGGAAGGCTCGTAAAAAAGCAAGAAAAATTGTCGCGCTTCGCGCAATTGTTAGTATATATATAATATCTTTAAAAAAATAAAATTTGCGCATGCATGCGCGCGAATTTTTTTTTGTTTGAGTTTTTCAATAAAAAAAATTTTTTGAAATTTTTATAGAAGTATTATACCCAAAAGAAAGAGCTCGTCGTGAGCGTTTCTACTTAGTTTTGTCCCCCGACGTCTGCGAGCCTAGATATGAGCGTTAGCGTTTGAAAATTTAGACCATCGCGCAAAAAAATTTTTGGCCCCCCCCCTTGCCGAAATATGATTTTTATATTTGACAATTTTAGCGCTACGATCCCTCAGGTCGTTATTATGAAGCGGATCGGAGCAGATATCCCGGCTACCCTGACGAAAGTAAGTTATCACCAAGTTAAAATTTTTATTTTGAACTTTGACAATATTATAGAATTTTGTAACATAAGCAAACTAAATTTTCTATCTTGAAAAATTAAACATTCAAGATATATTCTTTAAATAAATATTTAAGGAGGCAACGCTTCGGCGGCGGCAACGAACCGGGGCGGCGAAGAGGTGTTGAACATGAATCCGGAGGTTGTGACGGCCGCCTTTAAGGCATTTCTGTCTGCCGCCCAGCAGAGCATGTCAAACGGCGGCGCTGCGGGAGGCGGGTCGACGAACGGTGGCGCTGGTAATGCAAGGAATGGAACAACGGGCGAAGCAACAGCTGCCACTGGCTACGACATGTCTGGCGCATACGATACAACCGGAATGGTAAAGCTTGAATCACGTGCATATTTTGAGAATTAGAGGCAATCTCTATAATATACAGTGTTATGGAGAAAATTTCCATGGAGTGCACATTTTTAGAAGTTTTTTATTGCTTGCTGCTTTTTTCAAAAAAAGGAAGTCCTTGGGAATTAAGATTTAATGAATTTTAAAAAAATCTAATAGATATTTTTGGATTCTTTTTTCACTTTGAAAAATATTTAAATCTAACTCAAAAGGTTGGATCTAATTACTTAAACAAACAAAAAAATTTATTTGTTTACTGTTTGTTGTTACTAATTGTGGTGTATTATCGATTTTGTTCTTATGATTGGCCTTAATTATGCATGTCATAATTCTTTTTGTTACTTAGCTGCAAAATTTTAAGTTTGGTAGTTTTTTGTTTTGTTGAATTGTTGTGAACTGAATTTGTTTATTTCATTTATTAAATGATAAATTTTGAGTTGTAGTGCACGAGAACGAATAAACGAGGCAATAAAAATTTTATACAAAATTTAAAAAAGATCTGATTATTTCGCCACAAGTATAAGGAAAAAAATTCTAAAAGTTGTTTTATTATAACGTATTTATACTATTAATTTTCTCAAACGTCAAAATATGTTATAACATATGTACGTTAATTTGTACTTCATTTTTATGTTATAAGCAAATTACTTTGATTCTTACTGAAACTTTTGCATTGTCTGAAAAAAAGTAAATTTTAGGTGAATGCTGCAGGAGCCACTCAACAATGGCATTGATTCAATTTTCGATATTACAATTATCTCATTTAACATGTCTGTCATTTGCTTATTTATTTTGCTTGATTTTGTATATTCAATAAAAAATTGTTTGAAAAGCGTACGTTTGAATATTTTATTTTTTGCGGTTCAAATCGCTACAAAAGATTTGCAATGGTGTGAATAATGCAAATTTCTTTCACATGCTAAAGAATTTTACCGAGAAAGTTCAAATAGTTTGATGTAAAAATGGTGAAATATCCATGTGTAAAAAATTAAATGGATCGAGTGAGGCGATGAAGAAAACGTTTATTTGGTGATATGCGCTGCGGTTGGTTCATTTCCCTCTCGTATCTCCCTTTTGATCGATTGATTAAAATGCAAATTTTCTTTCAAACCACAAAATAATACAATTTTTTGTTGAAACGATTAGTATTATATTAAAATTTATTAATTAGCGCGGTATATGTACGATATTTAATCCGTGATTGTGTGCTATAATTAGTCTTCCCAAAAACTGAATGTGAATGCCTCGAAAAATTTCACGTTATATATTTATTTTTACATATATCTTTATATTCGTGCATGCGATACCCGACTTTAGTCTCGTATGCCGAAAGGGGTATCGTTTGACTTCCGTTCGGCGTGTTAATTCCGTTTATCAAAAATCGATCACGGGTTCTTTAAACGTGGAATGTGAACGAATTCAATCAACTAATTTGAAGCAGGTAATTGAATTTTGACTTAATCGATAATTTTCTTTGCTGCGCTCTCCCGCTCTCACGTATCCACACGCAAAAAACTTGGCTCTAGGATTTGTGTATTTTCAGGTTGTATGTGAGACTTTGGAAAACACGCCGCAGTGTAATGGTTGGCCAGAAGGTTGTGGAAAAACGCAATGGTTAGCCGGCTTTCATGCATATGCCATCGAGAACTCAACGAATGCAGTATTGTAAGATTGTCATACAGTAGGATGACAACAACATATTGAAAACATAAATATGAAAGGAGGTTATCATTTCAGATTGGATCCCGTTTGCTGTTCTTCACCCAACATTCGCGTAGACTCGTCAAGTTGCGCTACTGAGCGTCTCAATAATGCAAAACGGCCTTTTGAACATCGTCTGCTTGCCAGTGATCTCATTTATAGGTTTTTTTGATCAATGATACAATACTAATTTTTTCCA
This sequence comes from Deladenus siricidicola, assembly GCA_009724625.1. Taxonomy (NCBI): domain Eukaryota; kingdom Metazoa; phylum Nematoda; class Chromadorea; order Rhabditida; family Sphaerulariidae; genus Deladenus; species Deladenus siricidicola. Next base: position 11,597 of record SAUE01000811.1, read on the forward strand.
AAAGGAAACTTGTGTTGATTGATTCATGTTGATTTTTTATGAAGTGGTGGCTACATATGTTTATTCATAGATGCATTTAGAGGAATGCAATGTTGGCATCAATATAATTCAGTAAATACAATTATCGATCTTGTGTGGAAAATGGAGATATGTCAATTTCAATTCGTTGAAACACCATCCATCACGGAAGCGAATTCTGGCAGTCTTGGAGGTGGCGGGGGCGCACGTGCTTTTGCAACCGTTCAGCGAATTCGGCATAATGGCGCTCGTGATGGTGAAGTTTCTGGTGGAAGCGGAACATCATTTGTGCCCAGCAGTGGCATTATGAATGGTGGGATGATGGTTGGGGATCAGTTAGATGAGACCACTTCAAGCGTTAAAGCTTCATCTGGAACATTTCCACTAAATTCATTTGCACCAGCCGCTGACTTTTTGCGTAATTTTATATTTTATATTAAACGGTAGTGAATATGAAATATGATTCTCAATTATGTTTGTATGTAATTTCAGCAAACTGTCCGCCTTGTAATTGTCACTGCGGAATTGACGTTTGTGGCAACGGTGCTGAACCGATTCGAATCACACACAAAGCAGTCCACCCACAAAAGTGCTCTTGCGATTGTGCCTGCAAATATGAATGCGTATGATACACAATGTAATACGAGAATATACATTTTATACATATTCTACAATATTAAAAGAAGGTGATTGTAACAAGTGATTCATGTACAATATTTTGTTTAAACCTAAAAATATAATAATTAAAAATGCAAAGATGTATGAATGTAAAGATGAATAAAGTAAAATCTCTGAAAATAATTAAATATTTAAGAAAAAATGTTTTAAAATTAAAAATGGATTGGTTCTTGCTAAGATATTTGCGGAGACATACAAAATTACGACTTTTTTAAACACTAACCAAGCGTAAATTCTAATTGCTAAATGAATGTTTTAACACTAAATTTCTTTAATTTTTGTTTTTTGTATAACATGCAAAATAATATGCAAAATTCATTTTTGTAACGGATTTAAAAATGTATTCAAAATTATTCTCTTGGTCATTGCACCGATCTCGCGGGAATGAATTTTAGTTGTCAATTTTGTTTATCTACTTTTAACTCAGTGTGCGACAATATATTTTTTACGCTACACGCGCTAAAGTTTCAACTAAAAATATGTTTAAAATTTAAAAATATCGTATTTCTCAAATCTTCGATAAATTCAAAAATAAAATGTGGGTTGTGCATTTATCCTTAAGCACGCTTTTTTAGAAAAAAAACTATAAAAGCTAAACCGAATAATAATTATAATTTAATTATCATCCTAAATTAAATTTCTTATAGCAATTTTCATTCGATACATTTTACCATCTCGTTTTTCAGTCAAAAAATACATGTTTTTTGCATTTATGTAGATGCTTATTATTAGCAGAGATTTTTTGCAATAAAATCAACAACTTTAGCTTTTTTTTCATTCACTGTTTATCATTCTCTGTCTGTCTGTCTATGTCTCTCTCTCTTTTACAAATTAACAAGTCTTGTATATGTATTTTTTAATATTGTTACCTTTTTAAAATATCACTTGTGGCATGTTTCAAAGAACTAAGACGTTTTCCAAGCCGAAAATTTCATATGGCCTTGTGGCGCAATGGATAACGCGTCGGTCTACGGAACCGAAGATTGCAGGTTCGAATCCTGCCAAGGTCGATATTTTTTTCTGGCATATGCGACTTTTTTTTCAATACTACACACAATATTCACTTTACTTTTTCATTGGTCAGAAAATAAAGTTTGCGTTATTACCGTTTTGCAGTTTTTCACACATTTTCATTATTTATACGAAAGGGAATAAGCAAGTAAGCTAATTGTGAAAAGTTTAGCAAATTATTTATAAAAGCACTGACAATACGAAATTCGTTTTGAAAATAGCAATAACATTTCACTATATGATTGTATATATAAATTATACAACGTTTGAAAGCCCTTAGGCACGTTTTTTTTGTGCTTTTTTGTGAAAAAACTTTGGTCTTGAAACTTGCCAGCAATAATAAAAAGAACCATTTTAGAAGTTATTATGCTAGATTAAAATATATCGAGATTAAAATTTATCGTTATTAAATGACGTATTTCTTTGAAAAGATATTTATTAAAGAATGAGGTATTTACCTTACATCTTTGGCTACTATGATTAAATGGTAGCAAAAATTTCATTATTTTATATTTATTGCTGACTTTATTTTATTCATCATATGAATTACTTCGGAATATGTAGCTTTTTTAAATATTTACTGAAGCTTGAAACCGAAGAATATATATTTAAATTAGTTTACTTATAAGATCTTGCATAATTTAAAATTTAATTTTTTTTTATTATAATATCCATAATGGCATTTTTTTGTTTTTGAGAAAATTAGAAAATGATAAAAGTAAAAATGGAAGCGTTTTCTAGATTAACGTTAGCATTGTCAAAAAGTGATAATGATAAAAGTGAGAAGAGAATGTAATAAATTATGTAAAACAATAAGAAAATTCCTTCCTTCTGGTTTTTGGCAAAAAAAAATGCCAATTTTGGAATAGTGAAAACACCAAGCTTATTTTTTTTAAAACCAGGCGTAATTTTTTGTGCAATTTGCGATATTGTCTGGGATATAATGCATAGTAAATATAAAAATTACGTAAAAGACCACAAGTAACTTTCCCTTCTGCCGTAAAATTTTACTTCTTCATTTTTTTATCAATTTTTACACTAATTATGTGGTTTTTAAGAATACAGGACGGTTGGAAATTTTTATTCAAATTTTAGCTTCAAATTTTATTCATTTATTTATTTTAAATTTTTACAAACTTTCGGAAATAATAATTTTGTTAGTTTTTATGCTTCTGATATTTTTTGCTCATCACATCCTCAAATCAAATAGCGCAACAGAAAAAAAAGTTATTAACAGTGCTGGGACTTGAATCCGTTTTGAATCCGATTGAATCCGGATTCAAACAGCGGATTCAAAAGTTTGAGGC
>SAUE01000067.1:92408-104142 GCA_009724625.1 Deladenus siricidicola
CTCAAACTTTTGAATCCGCTGTTTGAATCCGGATTCAATCGGATTCAAAACGGATTCAAGTCCCAGCACTGTAGCAAAGTGATGCGAAAATTAATTTTCAAATTCACATATCTCAAAATTTTAGCCCAAAAAATAGAAAATGTTATTCCAAAAATTTATAAACATTCCTAAAAACTGTTTAAAAATATTCATATTAAAAAAAAACAAAAAAAAAAATTTCTTTTTTGAAAATTGGTCAATTGTGTTCCAAAAAAGTCGAAAATTTCAGCATGTGATATATCATTAACTTTGGCAAAAGAACGTGCAGTCGTATTTATTTGTATTTTCCTATAATGTTAGTAAAGTATTTTTATATTAAAGAGCGTTTTGCGGTACATCTAACCATATGTTCAAAATTATTTATTTTTTGGAATATGATTGACGAAAATTCGTGATTCGTTCTTGCATGTTATACGAATCTAAAGCAAGGAATGACGGCGGCGGAATCCCAACAAGGTATGTGCAATGCAATAGAAGAAGATATAGATGCTGAAACAACATGTCAGATGTAGTTTCAGCGCTTTCAAGATGAAAATGAAAGTCTGGAGGATAAGCCACTAGAGGAGGTGAATAATGAGAAATTGAATAATGAAATCGGTTCGGATTTGCATCAAACAACGCGAGAACTGGCGAAAATGTTCGATTGTGATTATACAATATCGTTCGTTATTTGTGCGCCATCGGAAAAAAGAACCGCTGCGGGAAATGGGTGCCGTACTAACTGAGAACCTTGAAGCCAGAGCCACCACCAGCCAAATTCTTCTTTGTCTTTCCAAAACAATTTTTTCGAAACAAATGCATTGCCACAACACATGCAAAAAGCGGCAGTGGCTCAGCGAACGAAAGCAGCCGAAATCGTATCCCAAACATGCACGGACCAAAGGTTATGGTTTGAGTTTAGTGGAATATGAATGGATTGGTGTACCTTGAGGTACTGAATCCACATGCGCCGCGCTTATTGCATGAAAAAATAATCAAAAACGTTGACAAAGCCAGCATTTGGGTGTCCGGTTATTTCATGTAACAGCGCAGCCATTTCTTCGAGGAGAGCATTCGTTCCTTACATGAAAGATGACAAAATGTCATTGATAGTGATCATGAATATCTTTGGATTGAGATATTCTATTGTTGATTTTATAATAAATAAATTGCACGTTCTTTTGCTCCTACCTAATAATACAAGTTCTAAAAAAAATTCAGCTGTTTTGATAAATTGATTGAGAGTCGTTCAAAGTGTAGCAAGTGTCAAAAACTGCGTTTTTTAATTCCTTAACAAATCTAAGCATTATTTTTTGATAAAAAAATATTTACCGAGGAGAAATGTTCGACAAGGGAGACTAAGAATGTAAATATTTTATAAATTAAACAAACCTTATTCCACCGTGAATAACAGAATAAACGAATATTCGCATATTAAAAAACAAATTATATTGACCAGGAATATAAAGCTTCGGATATCGTAAACTATATTCATCATTTACATCTTGATCAAAAACTCCCATAGCCAAAACGGGTAGTGATGTAAAAAACATATTATAACATGCAATTAAAAATGGGTCGTAAATAGTCTAAATTAAAAATTATACATCTCAAAAAACTATAAAAATTTTTTTGTTGTACATATTAGTTTCATTTTTTCACCTGAGCAGAATATCCACAGAAGAATGAATACCAAAAATGTGTCAATGTATATGAAAAATTCTTATAAAAAAAATATCGAAGAAACTTTGACATTCTTAAGTAAGACCAACGCCCATGTACCAAGAGCAAACGCTCCAAATAGCGAAATTGCCCAATACTAAAGTCCGAAGCCAGCACTGCCTGCATTCCCTCTTGTCCTAAATAAAAAGGACTTAAATTATTATTTATTATTTAAAACATTTTTAATGTTTTTTGCCTGTAGTACATACCAGATATTCCAACTCCAATGTGCGCTGTTTTTATCATAGATACATCATTAGCTCCATCCCCAATTGCTAAAGTAACCGCTTTTACATGTCGTTTCACTAAGTCTACTACTTTTGCTTTTTGTAATGGTGTTACACGGCAGCAAATAACTGACTAAATTTACTAAATTTTAAACACATAAAAATAAACGTTTTGTATATTTTTATTTTTCTGAGAATTTAAACAGCGAATTTTCATGTTTTTAAGTGCAAAAGTAATTGTTCAATTTTTGAAGCTTTGCTGATAAATTTTATTATTAAAAAACGTTTAGTAGAAATCTTGATTTTATTCAATTTTTTATTTAATGAAAATAATAATTATTATTTTGAAAAGCAAACTTACAATACATAAACACGCTATTTCGAGGAAAAGTTTGTCATATTTCTTGTTTAGTGCATGTACGAGAGAGTTTCCATTGATCACCAATGCAAAACCCTCAAGCGCCCTAATCTCCGACCAATCTGATTCTGGATTGATGTCCCCATTATTGCTTCCATAAATTGTCTTCGCTACAGGTTTTGAATTTGAATAGGATTGATGATTTGATGACAATTTTTTTTCTAAATATACAGGGTGTGTTCAAAAAAATCCCGTTCCTTATTACAGCTGAAAATACTACTCCCAAATGATTCAATATTCAAATCATATTAAAATAATTTTCTTTAAATCAAATATAATATTTTTATACGAAATGGTCATTATTGTAACTTGAATTCAGTTTGAATACAAAGTATCTGCATCCACCTCCTCAACTACCAGCAGCATGTATTGGAGTGCAAGTGAGCCGATGAAAATTAAATTACCAAAAAAATTCTTGGCCGAAAAAAAATATTTAAATTGGTGTCGTACTTGGTATCGTACTTTGAATCATCGCTTATGTAGTCGTACAAATGAGCTTTTTTTTCTTGCTCTCGTACAAATCGGAGACATCGATTATTTTAAGGACTTGTCTTCGATTTATCGATTTTTTAAGGAGTTGTCTCCGATTTGTACGACAGCAAGAAAAAATCACGCAAAATGATAAAATAAAATTCCGAAATCAGAATCAAGTTTCAAAAAAAAATCAATTTTTTAGTAAATTTACCATTGTCTACTATCGCTTGTGATATAGTAGGAATCAGTGTATTGGGCACGTCATTCTCTGAATTTGCCGGTATTGGCGACGATGAGTTTTTAGCACATGTCTAAAAATATCAAATATCGTAATTATAAATACAAAGTAAGTCAATTTGTAGTTTGAATTTGTTTTTATTAGAACCTTTCAAATTCTCAATCTAATTCTAAAAAACAGTATTTTTGTTTCAGTAACAAGAATCTACCATTTTGTTTAATTGTGCAAAATTACAGAATTAAGCATATGTATATAATAATATTTATGTCGTAATCTTTCAAATGTTTTCTTACTTTTGCAGAGCTTTATATAGCTTTATTCGCCAAGCACTTCTTTACTTCCCCAAATACGCATAAGTTGTTACTTTTAAATTAAAAATTTAGATATGTAGTTTCATTTTTAACTTCATTTTTCCTTACTTCGCTTGTGCTGTTTTTTTCGCAATTTATGATATGCTGCTAAAATAATACAAAAGTAAACGCTGTAAGGAAGAAGTAAAGTTGTACCCACATCAACACTAAAACTTCTGTACTGGGCTGATTCTTATATGGAACAAAAAGCTGGCCAAACTTCTATTTGAAATATGGGGTTCATTAAAAGAACTTAGGAACGATTTTCATTCGCCCATTAACGGAGGTATTGGTATTTGAATTACCATTTTTTAAAGCACTTCATTTTGTTAGGTGTTTGTAAATGTTTTTTCTTAAAAAAACTTTTNAATATATATATATATATATATAAATATAAATATATATATATTTTAATATATATATATATATATAAATATATATATATATATAATTTGGCCCGCCATGTAATAAAAAATTAAAAAATAAATAAAGCGGAAAGCATTAATGTTAAATACAAACGCAAAAAAAAAGGCATGATTGTACGTGTATTTTGTAAATGTATTAAATTAATAATATTAGTTGTAAACTAAAAGTATGAAAGCGAATGTAAAATTTAAGTAATATAAAATCACATAAAATCACCGTATGTCAAATTAAAATGTTTTGTTATGTATCAAAAATAAATGTATCATTTTGTGAGATGAGATTGCGCAGGGAGAGGCGAGAGATGAAGAGGAGAGACCGAAAAATAGTGACGTAGATATCGAAAAATTTATTTGTAACTTTTTTAATATACAAAAAAATTTATTTATTTGTTTTTTTATAAATTATAATTGAAAAATAAACTTTAAGTGTTTAAAAAGTGCTTATTTTAATGTTTATATTGAAAATATTTCGCGCTTGATTTTTCTTTTTTTATGTTCAAGTTTGGAGGGGTGCATTATATGTATTAGTTTTTTGCAGAGTTACGTTAAGCTATCGTTCAAAATAGGCAAATTAGTTGAAATGAAACAATGAACAAGCGCTGGTAAATAAATATTGTTTTGATGTTATTTATCTGATATAATAGAAATGTTAAACTATAAAATTAAGAAAGCCGCAATATTACAAAGTAGTTTTAATTTAAGAAAATAAATCACCGCCCACAATGTTGGTTTAGCCACAACATCATTCGAAGAACCGTTAACAATTTCTTTTTTTTTCGATGAGTTTATATTAAAATTTTTGTTAAACGAATTTAGATGTGGCTGACGGATTTCTTCATCAAACACTGATTTTCGACGTCTTTTGAAAGAGCATTTATGTATGAAGTCTTCCATAAACTTTTCACTATTTAACGGTGATGGCTCTCTCATTATTGCTCTGCCACGAAATTTAGGTGGGAAAAACATTCTTAATTTAGAAGTACGTATTTGCTGCTGGCTTTGCGGGTGATTAAAATTTCCATCAGCTTGCTGTGATTGCTGTTGTTGTATATTAGCTTCAAATTTGCGGAATTGCGCTGTATCGTCCACATTTTCATTTTTTTCGGCTGCCTCAAGTGCTTCAATTTGAGCTGCTATGTATCGGCTCACTGAGCTGGGCATCTTCGTATCCAGAAGTGTCGACTGATAGCATCGATAAAAACGACTTTTATTATCTATTTGCTGCTCTTGTCCATGCCATAATTTTTGTCTACCATAAGACATACATTGCGAAAATATACTGCGCACCAACAAAAAAGGATAAAAATTCATAATATTGTCGATTATTCGTCTTAAGCCACAGCGCTCATATTTATTTCGGTTGCATTTTAAGGAGAAATCAGTGGTGGTAGATGACGAATTGTCAATAGAATCCATTTCAGCGAAATTTTGCTAAATATAATAATACGAAGAGATATGAAAGACAAATAAATACAAAAAGTGGGTAATAATTAAGAAGTAAAACATTTTGATCGTTACATAAAATGCAAAAACAAAATTTACTGTAAATTTATAACCACTAATGATTGAAAACCTATAAAAAAGGGAGATAGTTTGATATGCATTAATGATTTGCAGAAGCAGAAGTTGTGTGAAAAAGTAGTAGTATTTCTTATTTTTATATTAAATAGTAATAATTTTCGTAAATATTTTTCAAATTAATATGTATGTATTAGTAAGACTTTACTAATTTTAGAATTCATATATGCATGTATGTTTGGGGATAAATTTTCAATTTTTGAATTTCGATTTTCGAAAAATTGGCCATTACAAAAAATTCAGATAAAATTTTTTGTTTAATTCAACATCCATAAGTTTAAATAATCAAAATTAACTTAAAATTATTTGTTGGTTAAATTTAAGTTTAGCAAAATCTGACATTTTTATGACAATATTAGTCAAAGTCAGAAAATTTTTAAACCGGGTTAAAAAATTTGGAAAAATTTTGATTTTCGACTTATGATTATAAATTTTGATTTTCGACCAATTTCATCTTTCCAATTTCGATTTTCTAATTTTTTTAATTTTCGATTATCGAAATAACGAGGAGAATTTTGCGATTTCTGTTGAAAGGACCTTTCGAATTTCTTTTTTCAAAATCTTAAATACGTTTTCAACTCACCCAGTTTTTCTGTAGTTAAGAGCCACATTTTATAATTTTGAACTTTGCAGTGTACAGAAAAAATTATTTCGAAAAGAGGAAAAATAGACTAGCAGAACAACAAAAAGATGTTTTATGTGTACTGTAGTTTCTACAATAACAAAATGTTCAAAAAATAAAAAAAGTCAAACCCTGAAATTCGCAAATTTCAGAAGACTAGATGTCGCATATATATATATATATATATATATATATATATATATATATATATATGCTAATTAAATATGTACGTTACCTAATTCCAGTACCTAATGTATACCTAACTAAATACGAAGTGAAAATTCCCATCTAAAGTTACGCATCCCATAGACATATTCGTGTCCTATCGAAAGTCGCTAACTTCCACTATTTTCCTTATCCGGCCAACCCGAACCGCTCAATAACGCCCATTCCGTATCAGTTGGTGCTGCTTTTTTTCACTATATTTTTTTAATTGTTAGATATTTGCTTAAGTCTGGTCCGCTACCAACTTTAATAACAAAATCAGAAGAACAAAAAGCAAAAAGTTAAATAAAAATAACAAAAATAAATTTATTTGATTAAAATAAAAAATTAAATTATTCAACTTTACAAAAAGAACCTTTGGGACGCGTGAACTGGTATAAAGCCAAAAAGTATAATATTCTACTACCTTAACCATGTTTTACTCCGTCAACTATATTTCCATATAAGATTGACATTCTGGAAATGTCGGATAGTTTTGTATATCTACATATTTACGGGACTCTTCAAACAATTTGTAATTGAATTTTTTTAATATTTTCTGAACAAAATTTTTTCTCGCTTGTTATGCATACCTAAAAAATTTTGCAATGAAACTAAATTTTGAAAGAATTACAACTGTCTGCAACAATTTACAGATGCAGAATTAGTTGTTTTTCTGGAAAACTTCCAATAAAAAATACGTAACGAATTTAGCATACATGTCAACTTTAAAAATTATCGTTGCTCAGAGTGTCCAGAGAACGTTTTTTTATGGATTCTTGAATAATAGGGTTTAAACACGTTCAAACACGTCATAATACAGAAACAATGAACAAATAGAACCTAACCGGTATTTTCGCCATTGTTGAAGAGCTGAGAACCGTGTTTAACGAAATATTTGCGCGTTCGATTCGTCTCCGAATATCCTTCATTTGCACTTCAACTTCTCGTTCGTTGTCGCCATCGATTATAAATACTTCTTTCATTTCTTCGGTCAAAAGCCTACATGAATATCCGATGTTTATGGCCGTTTCCTGAAAGAAATTTGCCTAAGTTCCAAGCAATATTTTTGTCGTTAAAAATATTTTGTCGTTAACCATTTATTAAAATCTTTTTTCGAGAATAATTTTTCAATAAAAATTAAACAACCGTTTTGTCGCCTGTCAAAACCCATATTTTGATATTTGCTTCCATTAAAGTAGAAATTGTTTGCGGTACGCCGTCTTGTAGTTTGTCTTCAATTGCAGTTGCTCCAAGAAGAATCATATCTTTTTCGATTTCTTCATAAAGTTCGTCGAGACGATGGGCTTTGTTCGCTAAATCCAAAGTTGCTTCTCGTTGGCGATCCTTAAATGGTACTAACGTGTTTAGTGCATTTTTGGGTGTATATACAGTGCTGGAAATAAAGATAGGTTTATCCTTATTTTTTATAAACACTCTGTTGCATAATTATACGCGCTTAAAAACCGTTTTTCGCCCGTTGAGAAAGTATACGCGCCCCTTGGAATTTTTTAATTTATTAGCCCAAATCCGTAACATTAAATTGCAAAACTGAAACATTGAAACAAAAAAACTTTCGGCACAAACGCGACGGACAAGAATACCCAATCAATTTTTTATCGGATTGCAATTGGGAGAACAACCCGGCCACTTCATAACAACGATGCGCCACTGTTGTAATTAGTCTGTCGTACACTTCTGGGCGTGGATGGGCGCGTTATCGTGTTGAAATGTGAACGAAATTCGACGAAAACAACGCAGGAAGGGCAAAAATTTCTCATCTCAAAGAATATAATAAAGCGACCCTTTTGAAATTTTGCACTGCTTTACAAGGAAAACTTTTTTTTCAGGAAATTGATAGTAAGGAAAAAAATTCATTCACAAACCAAGCAATTCGAGGTAGTAAACTTAAAAAAAGAATATTAAATTTGCTGCTGTCAATTTTACACTAATTTTTAGAGCTTTACCATCCATTGACGACAATATTCCGGATCAATCAGTTTGTAAGCTACACAAAGTGTCCGAAGTCCGTCACTAGCAAACTTGTCCAAGTGTTGTAAAGTGGCTGTTTTTAGTAATTCACTGGTTTTAGTAGAGCTTAGTCTATTAAAAATCATAGTATCCGCGCCCTTGCAAAACAATTTTATTGTTGCATCGCTTTCTTTGCTGCTGGAAGAGTTTAGCCCATTTTCAATACGGCTATCACACGGGCCTGTGCTGGAGCGTACAATTACTGACATCCGCTTACGCACATTGTCAAAGTCCAAAATGTGTAATACGTCATATGTCTAAAATTGTTAAACTATTCAAATTATCATTTTTATTTCAAACTTTATTATCGAAGAATTTTTAATTATTATATTATTAACTTCTGTAACATTTCAACAATGGAACATGTGTGCTAACTTTTATAATTTTCAAATTTAATGGTCTCGAAATTTTTCTATTTTTTTATCCATTATTCGTTTATAAAATAATTTTTAATAAATGTGCTTACCTCCTGTTTACCATTTACTTCAATAGTAATGGTTCGCGGCGTTCGCGATTTGAACACGAAGCCAAAATTTCGAGCGGCAGAGGTTAGTGCCGCTTCGTCAGGGCTTTGTGCTTGATATTCCAGCAAATTTCCCGCTTTACGTTCTGGCATAACCGTATGACAAATTGCTAGAAGTCTCCAGAATTCTCGTACCTTCATAATTTAAGATATTTGTAAATGTAAAGCAAAAGTTTAGAGTTTACATATAATTATAACCAAACTTCTTTTATGCCTCGACGAGTATCATCTAGAAGCGTTTGATCATAGAAACGGAAATTTGACTCGTACCAACGATTCCAAGAAAAATCCAAATGTTGGGCGTTCCGAAATAAAATATAAAAATATTTATATGTATGTATAATATTAGGTTGAATTAGCGAACATCAATGCCGAGTTTTCGACCGTATAATGTTTTTGGGCCAATTGAAATGATAACTGGGTAAAAAAGCAGGAACTGGGTCGAAATTACGTGAGAGTTTTAAAGCCATCCCTCAATTCCCCCAAAAACAGGTAATTCTAACTAAGGTATGACTTGTAAATTTTAGCATTATTAGCAAATATTTGAACATTGATATAATAATCACTTGAAAAACAGTGTTTCCAAATTTTGGCTAAAGTTAAATTTCGACTTTCCCGCGCTTTTCTGGATTGCCCCAGTATCCCATCAATGTGGGCAATCGATATGTCAGCGGATAGCCCATTAAAAATTATGTTGATCTGTGTAATCAAAAATGCTCAAGCTCCAAATATATGAGTGCTGTAAAGTCGAAATTTAACTTTAGCCAAAATTTGGAAACACTGGTTTAAAAAGAAAATAAAGTACGACTAACAATAAATTTAAAAAGTAATACCGTTTCATCAATGTCAACAATTTCACTACGCTCATTCAAAAGATCACCATAAGATCGGCCGTTTATTGAGCACTTCTTAAAAATCATAATATTTTGTGTAAGAGTACCCGTTTTGTCGCTGAATACATATTGCACCTTCAAATTGTTTTCAAATACAAACATTTATTTATTAGTACAGTAAATGTTGAAATTATTTAATCTGCTACCTGACCCAACTCTTCGTTAAGCGTTGTAGTTCTAGCTCGAGCTGGTGTATCTGTTTTCTCGTAATACATTTTCCGATCAAAATTAATCCATAAGGAATGACAAAATCGTAGAACTTCGACACTAAAAAGTAATTTTATTATATGTAATAAAGTTTTACGTACTACATGGACGCATTTTTAATCAAAGTTACAAGGAAAATCTAAAATGGCGGCAGCTAGCATTAAAATCGAGGCCGCAGTCTTAACTAATCATGTCGTTGCTAGCGATAGTTGGTTTTAAAACATGATCTTAACCATTAAACTGTTACAACAGAAAGAGATTAGATGCATCATTTTTTCGAATAAGTTTTTAAACATTTATTCGAAAAAATGATGCGTCTAATCTCTTTCTGTTGTAACAGTTTAATGGTTAAGAACATGTTTTAAAGCCAACTATCGCTAGCAAGTTTTTAAACATTTATAAAAATAAAAATAATAACCCACCTAATGTAAAGCGAAATAGGAACAACTGTGTTGAGCAAAATAATGTACGAAAAAAATTGTAGAAATCCAATAATAGCAACACTAAGCACCACATTATTGGTATCAGGTATGATATGTTCATGTCGGAGGTAAATACTGAAATGCCGACCCGTCACGTACTCCCACACACATGACAAAACCATACAAATAAAGCACATTGCAAAAAGAAAAAGAACTATTCCTAAATATATTTACGTTTTAAAGTTAGTTTCTCATTTTCCTAATTAGGAAAGAGTACAATAATTTATAAATTGTCTGATGTATTTTAAATTATATTTAAATTGCTTTTACCAAGAATGAGAACGTTGAGAAATCTATCAAGACTTGTTCTCTTCAAAGTTGTTCGACCGCTGTTCATCATAAGCTTCGTATCACGACCAGCAAACACCACAAGACCATAACACCACCTTGTGTTTCGCAACCTGCAGCCTCGCAGCAGAATTTGTGAATTGTCCAACGCCACTTGTTTGCCTTTGTAAACGAGTCGACCTTCGAATGTATCCAAACGAATGTTTGGCGGTTCGCAATGAATTTCGCCATCGAATGCACATATATCATTTACAATATCACCCATACCTGACGTTTCCGGCAAAGCACAACGTGACTTTAAATTCGTTTCTCCATCAAGCTCTGCTGTCTCAATGTAGCATAGACCGTATGGTTCGGATGAAGAAAGCAGAAGCAGGTCGGCCGCAATAAAATGCTCATTCTCCATTCGTACGATATCTCCGACCTAAACATAAAATTTAATTGACATTTTTTAAAAGTTTAGACCATGATTTCTTTAAAAATGCAATTCGTTCGTTAAGATTCTTTTTCATTTGCAGTATAAGAATATACAAGTGGGATGTAATGATTTATGCTTTCAGCGTGATATTTTTATGTGCAAAAATTATGCTCAAATTTTGTTTGAGTTTCGAGCAGATTGAGTGTTTGTTATAACGGTGCTATTTGTTGGCTATGTTCGTATCGTGTACATCCGAAAAGCAGAATAGTTGCGCTTTAGACTTTTGTACTTCGGAAATTTGCGCCCAAAGCAAAAATATTTGCGCCTCGGGTGAATCCGGGGCGCAAATGTACGATTTTTCAGACTTTTTAATGTTGGAACAGAGGTTTTGATATTCGAATTCTCCGACCCCGAAAACCTTATATAATTCAACTTTGAATTTGCGCCAAAATTGAAAATTTTTTTGCTTCTACCAAACCCATCGTTTAGAAGCTTTTGGCGAGACGAATTCAATGAATATAAATTATGATTTGAATTTGCGAATTCGCAAAAAATTTTCGATTGAGAAAAAATTTTAGTAACCCATTTTAAAGCCTAGGAATGACTTTTAATGCAT
>SAUE01000068.1:0-13304 GCA_009724625.1 Deladenus siricidicola
TTGTTGTTACGGTAGCCTATGTTATATAAAGGCGATCCGTTTGTTGTGTTGGTCAGTCTGGTGTTGACTCAATAAAAGCTTTGCTTTAAATTCTCCTTTGCCCGTTTGATAGATGTATTGTTTTGATATAGACGTTTGATAGATGTATTGATAGACGTTTTCAATTTTTATATTTTTTAAATAATTTTTGTGCCTCTTTTGGGATGAAAATAATAATTTCCTCATCACGTAAAATTAGCCTTTTCCGCCGGCGCTCATAATTTTATTGTTAATTTGCATTGATTTTAAGGCCAAAAAGCTTTTTTATCAAAAAAATAAGATAAAAATCGAAATGGTCCATGAATAGTTTTGCTCGGTCTTAGCTTTGCTAGACCAGTTTGATTTTTTTAATATATATTATATTTTGGGTTTATTTTACGAATTACTAAACCATTAGACGCAAAAATTATAAAAAAAATTACACATACATAATATGTCAAAAAAAAGTGAAAAAAATTTAAGTGAGAAAAAAATTTTTAATCACAAAAACTACAAAAAATAATTCATAGCTCAAATTCAATAAACTCGTTGAATTATTTTGAATCATTCCTGAGTTTTGGAGGATTTGTTTGGTTCTGGATTGAAGTCGCGATTCAAAGAATTATTCAAGTCACAATGAATGGAAATAATTACACATACATATATCATAATAATATGTCTAAAAAATTATAAAATTTTTGTTAAAGTTTTCGATTTTCGGCAATTTTCTCTTTCGATTTTCGGAAATAATTTTTTGAAATTTTCGATATTCGAAATCGCGAGCGTCTTTCGATTTTCGGAATGGAATGGAATTGGAATTGTCTTTTCGATTTTCGAAATCTCGAATTCATTTTCACCCTTCGTATGTATGTACTACATATATATGTACTTAACCACACTTTACATAAATATTTTTATGTGATCCTCGCAGAAACCGTCATCTCTCGAAAGTGCACCCAGCACATGCACACATTTTAAAATTTTATTAGTTATATTTTATCTAAGAAGAGAGAGAGAGAGAAAGAAGGTAAAAATAAAGTTTTTCTACTGCGACAAAAGAGATAACAATAAATAACAGAGACTTTACATGGGAATATATGAAAGAAGTATATTTGCTACACATTATCCCTGTTCCAAAATATTTTTTGTTCTAAAATATTTTTATTTTCAAAGATATTAGACGAATATTTTCAATAGATATCTATGATAATTTTCTGATTTACGATTATTGCACATTTCACAAACATGGTTAATCTTGATAATACTCTATGTTCGTTCATTTAAAAAAATTCAATTTTAAATTTTTACGTGCTTATGACTCTATAAATTTCGGTATACATATTTCGATGCAAAATCTGAAAATAGTTTGGAAATCAAAATTTCGAATTTCGAATCTAAGATTATCTCTGATTACTTCCAATTCCAATTATATGTATAAATCAGTAATTTGTGCAAATTTGAAAAGTTGCAATTTTTGCGCAATTGTTTCACCTTGTTCAAGTTTCTAACACAGTAGCCAATTTTCGCAATCGCGATAGCATGGCACTTTTCCTTTCACTTTGAATCAGCCAATGCTGAAGTAACTGTTAATTTTATGCTTTTTCTGACAGAAAGTTGCCGGTTTTGGGATTATTTTTGGCTTTAGATTGACATCAAATTTTTACCATTAATACAGAAGAAAACTTGAATTTTACGTGTATTCAAACCGTCAGATAATATGTATAATACGTACATGTATTTTTATGATTGTATGCAAGGCTTGACTTGAAACATTTTTTGAATTCCTTAAATTACAATTACAAGCTGAATTCAATGACATGTTTCAAATGACTCAATGAATCATTTTAGTCGAAATAAACTTAGAGAAATAAATGTTCGACTGAAATAAAAGATTGAACTTTTAATTGAAATTTTTAATTTCTATTGAAATCAGCCTTAGGAATGACTCATTTGAATCATAATTCGAATGAGTCGAAGCAAGGAATTGATTCCCTCAAGTTACAGCCTTGATTGATGCGCAAAATAATTAAATTTTAATTTTTGACTATAATTTTTTTTTCTTAATTACCGCAATTTAATTTATTGTATATGCATTTCAATCGTATTTTTTAAATTTTTGATTGTTTAATTTACTTATCAATTTATAACTGCGTAACGTGTCACTTTTTGGGGTATGGAGTGTAACACTTTTTTGTCGAGAATTAATATATTTTAATGAAATTTTCGATTTTTTGATATGTTGTTCATATTTTATGTCAAATAATTTTGCCCCGAAGATTGGAAGGCTCAATTTTCGTGATTAATTGTTTCGGAAATGTTCAAAGTATGTGCATAATAATAACAATAATTTCCTACAGATGAGATGAGATGAGATCATAATCGTACACTCTTTCCTTTCCTGAAATTTTTCATTTAATTTCAAGAGTTGGGAATTGAATGAGTATGATTTTTTTGTCGCTTTGTTAGCTTTCCGGAGAAATAAAAAAGGAATTATGAGAAATATTTACCTTAATCTTTCGCATTTTCCGGATTTTTGAGGAAATCAAAAATTCTTTCTGAATTTTTTGATACATTTACAATTTGAATATCTTCAGCAAATTTGTTTATCGTAAAAATAAGGAGTTAAACTAATAAAAAAGCAAAATTTTAAAAGTGGCCTATTTCGAGTAAATAATTAAATCGATTTTACTAAATATTTAATTGCCTATTTACTAAATAATTTACGAAATAAAACTTTTCATTTTATGCAATATTCTTTTAGAGAATGCCACCAACATTATCAATGCTGCCTGCCCTTTTGGTAGAAAAAAAAACAACAACAAAACATCAGTGAATAATGATGAGGACAAAATTTGTTATTAAATGAATTCTATATGATTTTTGATGTTATCGCGTTACACGCTCTTCGCGCCACAATTTCAGATTTTTCTTCACTGTGAAAACATTTTTTTTGAATTTTAAAAGAATAAAGCAATTTTTCTTTTCCTTTTTATATACGGCGGAAATAACGAAAATATCAATGTTATGAGACGATTTTGGTATAGATTTATTTGTCTTCATCATTAAATTTTTGAGTTTATTTGGTGTTTAATTTGAAATTTTCGTTTTCTATACATAATATGTATATTTTTAAACAAAATGCAATTTTTGAAATATTACACATACATACATTATGTGTGTGTATCTTTCTCTTTAAATGAGTCATTGCATTGTGTAACTTTTGTTTTTATTGTGAAATGAAAGGAAAACTTTTTTAAATTTGAAATGCTAAACAAATTGAATTCCAAAAAAGTGAGATTAAAGCCGAAATGTGGTTAATTTTACGGTTAAAGTTGATTGACTCAATGAAATTATTTTATTTTAATTTTCGCTGTGAATAAATAAACATTCATTTCATTGAACCTGACCAAAAGTAAACTTTATCCTTGAAATTTGAAAAAAATATGACAAAAATTAAAAATAAATAAATAATATTTTCCGAAAATTAACATTTTTGAAGTAAATCTTTTCGATTTTAAACATCGAAAATATTATAAAAATTTCCCATGTTATCTCGATATGGAATCAATTTTTTAAATGTGCACAAGAAAAGCTCTTGATTTCTTTTTACCAAATATTTTCTTCACATTCACAGAAATAATTTCACTAATTTAAATCTTTTATTTCTCGATTTTACAAAAATCGTCGATTTTTTTGCTGTGGATGAAAATGTTTGTTGTTGTTGTTTTTATTCGCGTTGGTGAGTAGAGGAGGTCTGCGAAGAAAACGGCTGATAGGATGAAGGAGACGGCGGCAAAGGGGGGAAAAGTGAGTGGAATGAATGAGTGCGATGATCCTCATATTTTCAACGTTTTTTTGTTGCGCGGATTCTTCCCCCATTGTTCTAAACTCCTTTGATGGACATTACGCTCATTTCTCTCGCCCATTAAAAGTTCAATTCAATGCGATGCAATTTGAGCTAAAAAATGCTGGCGGCATGGTGGAGGGGAATCCAAAAACGCGAGGCGAAAAATGCACAAGAGCGCATTATCCACCTAATTTTTGCTGAATTCTGTGAAATCTCCAACACTGACATCATCATCATCCTCATCATCATCATTGATACTATTTCTTCGGATCCTCTCCTCCCTTTCTCTCTCTCTCTCCCACTTTTCAATCTCATTTTTGTTCCCAATGGGTAGTTTTTCTCTACAAAACTGTTTATGGAAATGAAAGGAAGAATTCCTCAAAACTCCCTGCACAAACAACAAAACAAAAGCAACAACAAACTTTGTATGTATCAATGGGAGAAATATGTATAAACAACAAACAAACGGTATGCAAATTGCAGCAATCAACCGTATGCATATATGTGCATATAAGTATGTGTAAAATTTGCAGAAACGCAAAAAAGGTTCTGCATTATCGTATTTCTTACATTTTATCTCTGCAAAAAATGAAATATTATTTGCATATTTTGTTTTATCATTTTGACCACATTCTTTAGCAAAACAAAAATTTGAGCAAATATTTACCAAAAAATGCGCAGAGAATTTTTATGACTTTTCATAAATTATTTCAGGCAAAAAACATTTTTCGAACCGAATGGAGTGAATATTTCATCGGTTTTCCAATATTTGAGCAGCGATGGACTGTATTCCACCACCAAACACGACGCGAATTGTAATCGGAGACGATCTGTCGACTGGTCCACTTATTTCCACACATCGACAACGCTACTGTGAAGCCACAAACAATGACCGAATTTTGCATAAAAATTCGCCCCCTATCAAGGTTTTTGCAAGCCAATCGACCAAGGCCCCCGATAACGGTAAAAAATAATTATTGTACATATTCATTATCCTAGAAATTCGCACCGAAGAAATGTTTCAAAATACA
Source organism: Deladenus siricidicola (assembly GCA_009724625.1). Classification (NCBI taxonomy): domain Eukaryota; kingdom Metazoa; phylum Nematoda; class Chromadorea; order Rhabditida; family Sphaerulariidae; genus Deladenus; species Deladenus siricidicola. The sequence continues at coordinate 4,897 of SAUE01000068.1, forward strand.
AAACAAGCTGCCCGCTTTTAGATCTCAATTATGGGCCCGGATTTGTGCAAAGACTTCGCCAAAAGTTTTCACAATTGTCTGACGAAACCGCCAAAAACGTCGACGTTTCGCCACACATTCGACGAAAACGCTTCCCATCCGTAGGCGATATTTTGAACTCAAATAATCGGGTGGTCTTGAACGCGAGCCCGCCATCTTCCCCGCTACCACCAGCTTCGTTGCCACCAGCTGTTATTCACTCTTCTACTATATGCCGAAGTTCAATTACGGCACATAATCAATATAAAAAACAGTAAATTTAAAAAAAGTAATCTTATAGATGCATAAATGTGGGGTGCTACGAAAATAATTTTTGAATTTCGTAAATAATTTTTTGCCTAAAAATTTCAGAAATATTTCAGAAATCGAAAACCGTCGTGAATGTCGTAAATTGTCGTAAAACGTAAATGTCGTTAATTGAAAATTTTGAATTTTCGATTTACATTTTTTAGTTCTGTTTTTCTTTGGTTTTCTTTAGCTTTTTTTTCACTTTCAGTTGACCGTTTTTCAGTTTTTCCACTAATGTAGATGTTTTTTGTCCTAATTTGATATGCATATAGGGTTTAAAAAATTCCAATTCACTTGCAAAATGTTGTGAAGAAAAATTTGATGAAAATATTTTTTTTGTAAATATTAGGTTGTTGCAAAAGAAATGCAGGTTTTGTAATTTTTACTCTTTATATGAGTCGAAAAAATAAAATTAATATGTCAAGTTGTAGCTCTCGTCAAATCTCAGTTGACGTGTTTCAGCATTTTTGCCGAAAAATTCATTTTGGTTACAGTATGCCTTGTCAAAGACCGCCAATTTAAATTTTCAAAAATGAAAAATTGGAAAGATGATTTTTTATGAACATTCTTTTTTTTGGTCAAAAATTCGTCTTTTGGCCATTTTTAGCCAAAATAAATTTTTTGGCAAAAATGCTGAAACACGTCAACTGAGATTTGTCGAGAGCTATAATTTGACATATTCATTTTATTTTTTCGACTCATATAAAGAGTAAAAATTACATAACCTGCATTTCTTTTGCAACAACCTAATATTTACAAGAATTGGACGATTTTTCGTAAATCGTAAATTTTGGGCAAAAAAAATCCGTAAATACGTAAATGGTAAAACCCTGTGTAACTTAGAAAAATAGGTGTACTTTCCATTTCTAATGTTAAAAAGAATAGGAAACCCTTAATTCAAGTTGTCTGAGTTTTAGGGTAATAAGAAACAGTTGGACGGATTCGAAGGAAAATGAGAAAGATTTTCGTCTTGGCTCCTTACCCAGCGCCTATAATTCTTGTGTCGCCAAAGCCCAAGCATCGACGGCAAACGCCACACAGAAATTTATAATTTCGAATATTCGCAAGCAAACTTCTGCCGAGCAAATCATTAGCGACTATAACGAATGCGCTACCTTTAAACCTTCCGCCATTTTTTCAAACGTCTCGCAAAGCACGACGCAGACGAAAGTCTGTGCGGCAAAAGTCATTTTGCCACCAAAAAGTATTGGTTGTACTTCGCCGTTCAGCGCATTGCGCGAAAAATTCGAACGTATTAGCCGCGCTGATGTCAAGGTATACGCGAACATACAATAAATTCAATTAGAAAAAAGCGCATGATTAGTAAATGTAGGAACCTTTGAGATCAGAATTAAGTTTCGTTAATTTTAGGGCGTTAATATTCGAAGTCAAAACAAATGCGGAAGGTCGAGATCAGCACATTGTGACTTCTTTGGCGAAACTGATCCGAACATAAAAATATATCCGAAATATTCAAATCGAGCGGCCGACAGTGTAAAAGCAGTTGAGCCTACCACAAGCCCACCGGCCGACCCTCAGCCCAAAGCCGACTCAACGTTCATTAAGGTAAGAAAATTTGTTTACAGAAATATTTGAATTAGGACCTTTCATACCACATTTTGTAGGCTTCACTGGCCTACGTTATCGCCGATGAATTTTCGGAGGAGAAGCCAGCGCCCTTTTCTTCATCCACGTTGATAAAACACAGGACGGAAGATAATTCACCTCCGCCGGACGAACCTCTACCCACACTTTCTGCCACGCTTTCATTCAAACCGGAAAGCCCCTTTAAAACGTACAAAAGTGAAACCTTAAAACCGCATAAAGAAGTCAGCCAGCGTGAAATTGAAACATTACAACCAAAATTGCCTTCTAAGCAGATAAGCGGTAGGAATTTATTTGAATATATTTTTTGCCTGCTCAACATTTGTTAATTTTTAGGGTTTATGAAAATGGCTTCCAATGATGGAATGACGGAACTTCAACAGTTTTTAACAAAATTCAGTGCCGTACGAAACGAAAGAAATTGTCAAATTTCACCACCGCCAAGACAAATTTTGCCGCCAAAATTTCCCGAGTACAGGGCAGTTCTGAAGAAGAGCACTCCTACAGTATGCGAGTCAAGCGCAGAGGAAAGTATTGTGGAAAAGAGTGATTTTCTGCGTCAAAATTTAATAACACAACAATTTTGCACAAATAGCGTTAGTGAAATTTGGACGAAGAACGATCACCATTCAATGCATAAAAAATGCGAAATGCCAAATGAGGCAAAATTACCAGAAAATAGTCTGCCTTTAGAACTGGAAGCAAGTAGTTCAGGTAGAGCAATCAATTTTTATACCTAAAATTTTCAGAAATTTTGTTTCTTTTTTTTCAAACCAATTTATTCAATTTCGAAAAATTTTCAAAATAAATTTTTAAAATTCCAAATTTCTTTAGTTTTTTATACATAGCACACCAATCCTATTATTTTAATTAACAATGATACAATTTCAGAATTACTTAATGCCGACAAAACAAATACATCGATCTACGCAGCCAAATCGTCCTTTAAACCGTGGAGTATCAGCGAAAAAAATAAAATTTTAATTACCATCCCGCATTCTGCGGATATTTCAGTTATGTCAAAAGAAAATCTAGACAACAGTTCAAACGCGGTGGAGCCCGACCTAAAAACATATTCTCGGAAAAGCTTCTCATCGATGTACCTTGAAAGATTACGACATTCTGACATAAGCACAAATTCGACAGATAATAAGAAAATATTCAATTTATCACCTTTAAATGAATTGCCTTTTATGGAATTGGACTTGGTTGTAAAGCCAGCGGTCACAAATGTCCATATTGTTGAAACAGAAAACCAAAAATTATCGTCAGAAAGCGCAACTGAGGCAAAAATCCCATTCACCGATTCTTCTGACAACGAAGAATGCAAATTCGACAAAGCACATGTCAAAGAAGACAATTTTCTGATTGACAATGGTGGTAACTTTATTGTTGACACCGAGGGAAGAATCTCGCCCTCGGCATTCAACAACAACAACAACAACAACGTTAACAACAAGATCAACAATATTAACAACGTCAACAACAACAACGTCAACAACGTCAACAACGACGACAACGACAACGACAACATCAACAACAACAGCGTCAACAACAACGACAACGACGACAACAACAACAGCGTCAACAACATCAACAACATCAACAACAACAACAACAACAACAACAACAACATCAACAACAACGTCAACAACAACGACGACAAAATCAAAAACAACAACGACAAAAGCAACACAGTAGAAGAAGCATTAGAGTACAATATTTCGGAATTAAAAGATGAATTGGACAGTTCCCTATCGAATTTGCCGTCGAAAGTGGCAAAAATGAGTGATGAAAACGCGTTGCTCATTCTGCAAATGCCAAATGAATCTCACTCCGAGTCTATCGATTCCGTGTTTTGTGGCGAGCAAGGAAAAGATAATTGTTCAAAGTCTGAAAAGTTAAACTCACCGGTTCAGCACAATTCTGAAATCAATTTGATAGATTTCAATGATACAAACATGGAAAACACGGAAAAGATTTTAACACTTCATCCCTCAAATTCTGTTGGAAATTCCGAGAATGAGCATACGACTACTAAAAATTCAGAAAATTACAGTAATTGGAAGAACGATGAAAGTGAATTGCAAAACAGTGATAATATTTGGTCAAGCAACGAAAGCACGACGGATGAAGATGATATTGAGATGAGGGATTGGCAGGCAAAAGATCCATTCTCAGATATTCTTCTATCGGCAAGAAGCGCTGAACACACACAAACCAACATCTTCGAGGACATCAATTTTGAAGATTCTACTGTATTCACGTCCAATGCGAAGCTTCTCACGTCTAGCAAACATGTAAGTTTGAGACACTTTTTTTTCGCTAAAAATAAAGAAAGAAGCGAAAAGAAAAATATGAATCCCACCAAAACAATATCAAAAACTTTATTTTAGCTTACCCATTTTTTATTATTTGTTAGCTTATCCATTTTTCCTTTACACCTCCACTATACATACATACGTAATATGTATTTCTTATATATAGATGCATATGTTTAAATTTTGACAAATTTGTTTTTTATTTAGCATTCTTTAGCAAAACGATTACGTAGTATTGTTGAAACGTAAAGAAAAATCCAAAAAAATAAAATTATCCATTTTTATGTATTTCTAGAAATAAACTTTGGACAAGTCAAATGCAAAATGTTTTTCCTAAAATTATTTGGCAGAAAAATATTTCTCCAATAAATAAAGGGATTTTTGTTTTATGTATCTGCAAAATCAAATATAAAATATTTTCTTTATTTTTATACGAAATATATCATTTGGCGCTTTGGCTAAATAAACTTTTTATTACGTACTTTACCACTAGTCAGTCATTAGCACAAGCCATTAAATTTGTTTTTTCTTCACGACCTTCCCCGTGCTAATGACGACAATGATTGTGCTCGTATAGATTTATGGAAATATTTTTCTGCCAATAAACTAGGTAGGCAAAAAGGTTTAGTCTGATATTTAGTCGGGTTTAGTTCTCCAAATTTTAATTATTGAAATAATTCACGTAATTTTTGACGTGTGAAATGAAGTCTTTACCGTTTTTTGTAAGGCAAAAGGCCGGCGCCCGAACTCTCGCCACTTTTTTAGTAAGACCACATTTTTTATTCGTTTTTTGCTTATTTATGAATACGTAGTTTTCTATTGCGTCTATTCTACAGTCAGTTTTTTGTTTCATCTTCTCAACACAACTATGCCTTCATCAAAGCAGAATGAGATTAAATTAATCACGTATGCATGCTTTAAATCATAAATAATTTCATTCTATAGAATAATATTTTAATATTATTAAAAAGTTAAAAATTTGTAGAGTAGAAGAATGAAATTGTATGAATGCAAGTTTGTAAGATATGAATAATTTCTTGAGATTCAAAAAGATGACTAAATGATGAATAAAATGGTCGGAAAATATAATTCACATTCTAGTCTATCCTGGCCGGTGATGGCAACCCGGTGAGACATTCGCTGATAAATCTCGTCATGGAGGAAGACATTCCCGAATTATTGGAGGCAATGGCCGAGGAGGTACTTTTTTCATCATTTTGTGATATTTTGTCCAGTCAAAGTGTCCAGTCCACACATCTACATATGTGCACAAATATGTATACACAACACAAGCTAATTCATAATGTTTTGATTTAGTCTGTAAACATTTTTTTCAATTTTGCATTTTAATTCCGTCTTGTTTTTGCGATATTTAAAAATAGAGTGAAAATAGATAAATAGAAGTTTATTTATTAAAATAAAAATAGATTTTTAGAATTTGATGAACAAATTATTAACACCAATTTATAATTTTTAGAATTTTTCATATCAAGTTTATGACACCATACGTATAATTTTTTTAGTTAATAAAAAATTTAAGACGAATTTTGCAATGGAAAAAATGACAAAAATTAGATGTTACACCAAAAACCGTATTTACGCTTAATTTCGTAATTTGAGGTTCGTAAGTATGCAAGCTCCCGATGATAGCCTATTACGAATAACTATTTTGTGTAAATTTTAGCATAATTTCGTATTCGAGGATTACTCGGCTTCAATGACTGCTTCAACTAGTGGAATTATTCATTTATTCGATGATGGCGAGTCCAAAAACAGGAGAAAACTTAAAAATGTTCGTTTAATATGTATATAGTAGTTATCAACACAAATTTACAAAAAAGTAATTAGAATTTTTTTCATTTTTCTCTGTACGTAATCTATGTACACACTTACGCAAGTAAAACTACATATATGTATGTGCATAATTTGCTTATGCTTATTGTGTGTATTTCAAGGTTTAAGAAAAATATTTTTAGGCGAATGTAAAAATAAGTTTCTTGGAAGAGCCACCTCAGGTCTTTACGTATTTGGACGAAGAATCGGCAGCGGCGGCCGACGTTGATCACGGTTGGAATGTGACTAAGACGATCTCCTTCGAGGAATATCAGGATACGATTCAGAAGTAAGGGTCAATTGCCGTTAACCGATATTTTATTTGACATTTTTTATTTTAGGGCACAAGACGACGCAGCTCTCCAACATATCGAATTGGCAAGGTGGCGACAAAAAGTACAAAATAGTGACGCGATAGTCAGTTCAATTGCAGGTACATTTTTATTATATGCAATTTTTTCTACATATAAAAAATCATTTTCAGACATTACTTTCAAATATGAATTAGTAAAATTAAAAACTTATGTCATAAAAAGATCTGGACGAGGTGAATCGATTTTTTCACTTTGCCATTTTTCTTTTCTAAATAAAATTATTAAACTTCGAACCTTTCCGAAAGGAGTCAGAAACAAAGCGCTAATTTAAGCAACTTTAATGGATTTGATGTTTCTATGTACCTAGCAGGGTTGTAAAAATTTTCGATTTTTGGTTTTCGGCGTTTTTTCTTTCGGTTTTTGATTTTCGGAATTTCAAATCTCTTTCGATTTTCGGTAAAAAGTGCCAAAAATCGAAAATTTTCCGAAATTTGCTTATTTTTTAACTACAAAAAAATGACCTTTTTGACGTGTATTTGATCAAAATTTAAGCAAAATTTTGCGCTCGCGCGGCTATCGCCGCGCTCGCTTATTTAATATTTCCTATTTTTGTTGATATTAAATCCGTTATCTTTTTTCATACGTCTATATATTTTTATAAATATACTTACATATACATATAACTGACTGACTTACTTATTATCAGTTTTTTATTATACAAAAACCTAATAACAAAAATCGAATCGAAAAAAATCGGAAAAATAAAATAAGTGGTCCTTTTTAGGAACCGAACTTGTTGTTCTAATCACAAAATTTTGGTTGATAATTAAAAGAATTACTGCATAAATTGTAAATAACTTTTATTCCTGGTTTTTTGAAAAATATATTGAAAAATATGTATACATAAAATATAAAATAAAAAAATAGCAAAATTTTTACAAAATTTTCGATTTTTGGTAAAATTTTTCTTCGATTTTCGATTTTCGGAAATTGATTTTTGAAATTTTCGGTTTTCGATTTTCGGAATTTCGAATTTCTGCCGATTTTCGGTTTTCGGAATTTAAAATTTACATAGTACATACATTTTCGTCGACAAAAATACTATTAAAATATCAGCTATTTGGGGAACTACCTTTGTAAATTTTATTTTTATCTTTTAGAATCTGTAAATAAAATGACGGTGGTTTCGGATTCAAAGGACGCAGTTAGCCCATGCGAGACCGATTTCTCTGAAACGAATAATAGCAACAATGCTATTTACCAGCAGCAAAATTCACTCTTGTCCGCCTAAACATATCGTTTTTGGTCTTAATTTGGTCTTAGCAGAGTGGGTCCGGGAGAGGGGGAGGGGTGGGGTTAGAAGAATAATCTACGAAAGACGAGCTCCTAGAAATTCTATGTATATGTTATAATATTCACTTTTGCATTCTTGCCTTTTACAGTATTTATTCCGATGAGCATGTTATTTTTCGCAAGACTTAATTGATTTCACACAAAAATATTTTTGACTTAAATTTAAATGTCAAAATTTATTTTTTTTCAATTAAAAATTGAATTTTATGTAATAATATGTATTTGCGTTGAGCCGCTAACAGAGATTTAACTACATAAAAACCTTTTTAATATACATAGTATTTATTAAATCTATTTGTCTTTCACCTGTTATTTTATAGAGAAATTGAAAATAAAAATTTATTTTGAACAAAAATATTTTTCTATTTTAGAAAACACAATGTTCGAATAAAAAAATTTACATACATTTATAAAGATGATTTATGAATTAATGACGATTTTGGCCTTGCGCACCTCCGCCAAACAATTGTTGTTGTTGAGGCGGGGGGGGGGAAAGCGGGAGGGGATTTCCCTTCAACCCCCCCCCCTTGCCCCTTTGGTGGCCCCCGTTTTCCGATTCCGGGAAGGCGTTTAGCCCGGGTTTGGGGGGGCCAAAACCGGCCCGCCCCTTTCCCGGGGTAGGGCCACGGGGAAATGGGCCGCCGGGGGGGGAGGG
>SAUE01000068.1:13314-30855 GCA_009724625.1 Deladenus siricidicola
TGGGAAACGCGGTAGTGTATTCCCATTCAGCCCCACTCCTTCGCCGCTTTGGTGGCCGCCGTTCTCGAATGCCGGCAAGTCGTTAGCGCCGTGTTCGGTGGGCCCAAAGCCGGCCTGCCGCTTTCCGAGTATAGCGCCATAGGAATATGGCCAGCCGTAGGCGTACGCGCCGTAATACGGATATCCATATCCCCAATATTGGGCCTGACTCTCCTCGGTGGCGAAGCCCAACAACACCACAACCACCGCCATCGCGCCGAACGTGAAGAAGGAAGTATTTTTGTTTAGCGAAAGCATTTTTAAATTGTACAAGACGGAGTGAATTTCCAGAAATTGTGATATTCCCACTCAAAAGGTCGCGCTTTATATACGGCCATTTCAGTGGAATATCACGTACAATAATGGCATTTTGAGAAGGTAAACAAGCAAGTGTGTTGAGCAAACAACTCAAAACATTCATGAACCGTTGTGATTACTTTTCATTCATGGAAAATGTGCCAATTTTTTGAAATACTGAGTGAGTTAATGCGAAATGAATAGAACCAATGCTATTTTTATGCCTTTCACTTTTTTGAACAAAAACATGAAATTTTCACTTTATTTGTTATTCCAACCAGCATTCAGCGCAAAGTGATGATGACTAAATACAATTCTTTTCAAATCTTTTATTTATTTATCTTTTTTCATCTTTCACTTTTCACTTACGTTGTTTTACTTCTCATTGAAGCATGTTTCATTTTTATTTTATTGAAAAAAATTCTAAATATAAATTTATTTGACAAGGTTAGACGGCATATTTTGGAAAATTTCTTTTTGTTTATACACAGCCTCGAATTATTTCAGCATACTGTATCAAACTCAATATGTCGAACGAAATATTTTTTTCTTCTTAAAACGCATTTTTTCTAAAATTGGACTTTCTCCACAGTGCGTTTTGCACCACGAAAAAAGTCGACGTCTCGGATCCGCACAAAAACTTATCAGCCCTTAGCACCATTTATAACTAGAGCGCTCCGCAAATTTGAACTCATTTGGTCCACTGGAACCGAAGATATGGGTATTTGAAGTGGCCAAAGTTGTAAAAACTCCATTTTCTTCAAATTGAAATAACTTTTTTTGCTTATGACGGATTGTTAATGTATATATAGTCATTGGACGCGCCTTAGAGAAATTTTTAAACTATTTTGTGCAAAAAACCGTTTTAAGAAATGCCCTTTTTGAACGAAAGCTGTTGAAATCAACACCTGGAGTTGATCGCAACAAAATCTAATTTTAGCTCTAATCGAAAGAGAATGAAATTCTGCATCTGAAAATATTTTATTGGCTGAGAATAACGTTACCTAGCATAATTTTCATTTGAATCAAAAAACAGCAAAAATCCGCCACACAGGAAAGTGCGATTTTCGTATAAAATCAGCCGAGCATTTTCTAATGTAAAATAAAATAAAACTGAAAATTTGTCTGTCAATCCCTGGCTTTTTCTAAATAACTTGCTGGACTGCCACAAAATCTTGTCCCAGATGACGATTTTGTTGGCTTTGCAGAAATTTACGGCCGACTTCGCTGAATGGGCTAGCGCCCAGTCCTATTGAAAAGTCCAACGCCAGTTTTTGAAGTATTATTGGCTCCAGGGCACTACTAAATCCTAAAAAATGCGTTTCTGGTAGGTATCGCCATTCATTTTGATACCGCGCTTGACAAAAACCAGCGGCGTCTTGCCATTTTTCAAATTTTCACCCACACCATCACGGACTTTGGGAAGTGGCGTAGCTGAATCGTGCTCTTTTCTAAAAATTCATTTTTATTCTGATAGAGTAGAAAATTCTGAATAATATCTATCGAGTTTCGCAGAAGTATGCGGTCGTTTTGGCGATCGAGGACATGTTCGGTCGTAAAAACCTTTTCGCTGGTAAACAAAATCGGCCCAAACAACCTCTTTTCTGGGAATCTTTGCGCATTGTCGAACCGTACACGCTTCAATCACTCATCCAGATAATAGCCCATTCCGAGCTTATAACTACGAAGCTTTAGCACGTCAAGGACCATTCACGCTTCATTTTCATCTCCCTAGCCTCTTATCGATTTTCCGGGATGTCGACGAACTCGGCGTTGGAGCTTCTCCACGTTCTGGCAAGCTGTCACGGTAGCCGGTAACTCACTCCATGGTCTGTCCTAACTCCTTGTAGCGTTGGACGGCTTCGTAGATCGTTCTTCTTGGGATGCTGAGGAGTTTCGTGATGTCAAACGCCGACTTTCCCGATTCGAACAATTTTACGACAGCTATACGGTTTGTTTGGCCGATCATAGCAAAGAACACAAAACCAATTTAAAGAAGGGAATAAACAAGACTTGTACAGAATTTCACGGGCTACAAGATAGGCTTAACTCCAATAACAAAAAAATTAACTAACACCGCGAAAATTATATTTTAAACAATTTGTCCAAGGACTTTTTGGTCACCCTGTATATGACGGAAAGAACAAAAATTTGCAAATCTAATATTTTCAACATTGATCTTTTAAAGACGATATGGGAATTTTCAATATTGAATTTTTTTTGTAAATGATCAAAATGCAACGGAAAAAAAGTAAATTTATGTGCGGAAAGCGTTTTTTGCTCTATGGTCATTTTTACCTGTCAAGATATTCTCTTTTAATTTTCAATTTGTTAATTTTCGTGCAAAATCTCTTTTTTCAAATTTATTGAGTTTGTCAGATTTGGAAAGAAGTTGTTTTTAAATCTAAGAAGTTATTTGTTGTTATTTGAATGTTGTTATTTGAATAACGATGATATTTGAAAGAACGGTTGTTACATTCATATAAATTAAAAAAATTCATTTTTCAACAAAATTATTATAAAGCAAATGTGTTAACAAGTTTTTTTCAATTTAATCATTTTTTACATGTAGTAGTATTTCAAATATCATACAATATTATTTATATGTTGCATTTTTTGTGTTATGCATATCTGTGCGTTGTTCAAATCTTTCACGACGATATATCCCTCTTCACGCATAATTTTAATCGATTTATTCACAAAATAATCAAAGCGTATATATGTATAGGAAACAGAAAAACAAAAATACGTGAGAAAGGCGAGGGCAGAATAATAGAAGAATGAAAGGATTGAATGATTGAGGAGAACGTCAGAGAAAAATGCGCCACGTAATTGGGTCATCTTCGCTTTTAATGAGGCTGGCGGGGGATGGGGAAGCAGAATGAGGTGAAGGCGACTGGGGAATGGGGTGAGAAGTAAAACATAAAAGGGATTTCTATGAAAGTGGTATCAAAACAGCTCAATCGAAAATGTTTATAACTTTCCATTTTTTCGAGGTCATTTTAAATTTTCAACAATTTAATTCAAAAATTCTTAGGCCGTTAAAATATAATATAAATTTTTGTGTTTCGAAGATTCATATTTTACTTGTATATATATGTGTATATTTTTTATTTGTTATAAATATTTATAAATAATTTTTCACACTTATATATTTTTTTCAATAGTGAAAGATTATTATTTTTGCTGTCGTATATTTTCATAACTTGTTTATATTGAATGTTTTTGAATTGTTGGCTATACTCAATTTTATATTTACAGTAATCTATCAAATTTATGTTATTGGGAAGCTAGCAGTAATTCACTCGTTTGTATCAATGAATTCTTCAACTTCCGAAGAAAAGGTTATTGACTTTTTTAAATCGTATTTTCTTGTTCATTTTATTAATTTTATAAATTTTTTTAGAATTTTGATGATGAATCTTTGGAGTATTACCCGCCAGCATGCTGTGAAATTTTGCACGTCACGAATGCTGTTTATTTAGCTACGATTCTTCAGGTTGCTTTCAGTATGTTAGGAAGGAAAAAAAGTGGCAAAAAAGGGCAAAAGGGTATGAGATTGAAAGTCAAGTCATTTAATGACATGCGTTGAATAGGTAAATCAAAAATCCTTGATTTTTAATTTATATTTAAAAAATAATTTTTATCACTTTTTGTTGACGTTTTTCAACAAAAAATCTGTGTTTTCAAACGCAAAAAAATGTGGCGTCATGCCACGACAATCTGCCAGAAAATAAGTATGTATAAGTCAGAGAATATATGTCAGAAAATAATATACATGCGTCAAAAACTGCTGATTTCTGAGTATATAAGGTGCGGCAAAATAATCCGCATGCCTTTTGTTAAAATGACAGAGAGTCCGGGCGAAAAATTTGAGAAGTGATTTTCTATTTGCTTACTTTGCTCATTTAAAACACTTTAGTATCCTACTTAATAATTAATTTATAGTATTCTAAAATTTCCTCTCAGTTATTAATGATTAAAAAATATTTAAAAATGAGGTAATTATGTTTGTTTAAAAAGTGTTTGGGTTATTCTTACACATACTGCATATGTTCCTCTCAAATTTGCTCATAAAGAATTTATTGTACAAATTTTCAAAATTTTTAAAGTTTCGAAAATCAAAAATATTTTATATACATATCTTATAACTTTAACTTTGTGCTTTAACTTTAGATAATATTCGTAATCACGCTTTCAATTTTGTATCATTTTCTGGAGCGAAATAGTTTCATAAATGCTGTGGAAATATTTCGGCCAGCTGTGGTCTTCATCATTTGCGTGAATGTTATTGGCATTTTATGCGCGGTAAGTTTTCCCTTTAGCTCTGCATCGGTTCGGAGCCAAAGGGAGAAAAATTGAAATATTGATGGAGGTAACAATTTGCAGTTGATCGGCGTCATATTGCAGCAGGATTTGCTGATTTCGGCGCAAATCGCCTTGCTGGCCGGACTCGTAGTGATTTCGGATCTAATCGCGTTGGCTCTCGTCGCCACGATGGCTTCCAGTGGATGGGGCGCAAAGTCCATTCCTGGCGGAATAGGTCCTAATCATACTGGAAAGCGTCTTACATTCTCATCGGTATACTTCATCGATGAACACCAATTCGAAGCGGTATAGTAATTCATAAAGTAAAAATAAAAAAAGCCAACCAATGCTATAATATAACTTGAATAAATTGCGAGTTATTTGACTCGTAATCCTAGTTTTCGACAACAATTTTTACTGTAGAAATGCTTTCTGAGAGCTATAAAACCGTAAATTGAATTGAATAATTTTATAACTAAACGGTAAAAAATCTTTCGAAATGAATTTCAAATATTGTTGAGTTCAATGATTTATTTTTAGCAAGAGTCATGTCGTCATTTACGATCTAAAAAAGTCATAAGTCCAGCAAAATTATTCAGTGAGCTTGAATTTGCTTGAACTTTTAGCTATAAAAATTTCAAAAAATTTCATATTTAAACATATTGCAACATATTTCAATGTTTTGTGACATATTGCAATGTAAATTTAACTTTAGCTAAACTTAAATTTCCACGTTCCCGCGCTTTTTTCTATCACCTTTTTTGTTTTCATAATTTTGCAATATCGAATTTAGGTGCTGGGACCATTTTGGATATATCTAACCGCCATCTTGTTTCATATGTGTGCGGCAGCCATTATGTGTATTATTGGCGTCTATCGGCGATATGGAAAATTTTTAAAAGTTAGTCAATTTTAATTATTATTACATAAGTATTTTCAAAGCATTTAACACATAAATTTTAGGACAAATTGAACTACAGTAAAATTCACAACTGCGATCAGCTGCCAATGCCAATGCAAAATTGCGTCAAGTTTACCGATGAGCTTAGTGCTTCACAATTTATTTAATATTTTTTAATTGTTTTCTTGAGTAAGTAAGTTATTGAGCAATCAAAATACGATATATGTTTGTAAATAATGAGAAATAATAAGTATTATTACAGTATTATTAATTTATTAATTGTAAATACATTTCTTAAATTTTAAATTACAAATTAAATTAGAAATCTGAAATATTTGCGAATTAAAATTGACCAAAAACTCAATATTTTTTATCAAATGAAAAGGTACAATAAAAAATAAAACACAAACTGATAAAATTCAGTGCAAAATTTTTATCGATTTCCACGTTCTCGTTTTAAAATAGTCATTTAAATGAGAATGAGTTTGAACGAATTTAAAAGTTTTCATTTTTCCATTTTTACGTCATGTTTTGTTATTTCTCGATTTTATTCTAGCAGAGAACTCTGCTAGAATAAGAACAATACCTATAACGATTTTTTACATACATACTTGATTTTTATTTGTTTTTTAAACATCAAAAACAAGTATTTAAAAAATTATATAATTTTTTACAATTTTTTATTACAATAATTCAATTAAATATTAAATGAACGATTTGCATACAATGAACACAATATTAATTTAAACAACTAAAAAAATTAAATAATTGAAGAAATTTTTATTGATATTCTAATTTCCTGTTTTCATTTTTCTTGATTTTTTTGGATTTGCGCATCATACGTATGTTGCACATATGCATGTGCATGCACATGTATACACATATGTATATTCATAATCTTTTATTCGTGATCCTGAATGTCAATTTTACTTTCAAAAGTTTTGAAATTTTTCAAATAATTCACTCAATAACCAGATTATTTTTAATAAAAATATAAAAATTAAATTTTTGGTAAAATAAAATAATCTTTTCTCGGCTGAAAAAAAAGGAATTCTGTCTGAATTTTTAACGTTACGTCACAAAAATGTTATTTTTCCTACAATTCTTCGCTTTATTTTAATTATTTTCATTTATTCTGCTTCAATTAATTGTAACGATAAACTTTAAGAAAAAAAATTGAAAATTTGATTTAGTATCAGGGGTGTAAAAATATTCGAATTTTCAGCTTCTTCAAATTTTAATTTTTAAATTTTGATTTTTCAAATTATTCCGATACATTCTTACGTAAGTATTATAAGTACAGTGCTACTTCCAAAAATAACTTCCGGGAACACGCATTTTAAAAATAACTTTTCTAAAAAATCTTATCAAAATGATAAATTTTTTATTTAATTTATTTTGCCAATTAAATTTTTTATTTAGTAAAAAACTTTCTGTAATACCATAGGTCGTTTTTATATGTGTACATTATAGCGACAATATGTAATATGCAGTTAGTAACTATGTAAATTACAATTTGCATATAATAATAATTTTCTGATTTGCATGACTATATTTTGTTTGTAACCAATAATCGCAAAAGTTTTTCAGTTGAACATTTTTTCGAATTTTTTTTTATGTACCGAATAGTTTTTGGCAACTTTTTTGATTTCTTTTTTTGCAATGTGAACTTTTGTTGAGTTTATTTTTCCAGCTCATTTTATGAGCATCATTTAATTAATTTTTTTACAGCACAGTAAGAAATTATGGATAAATTTTCTAACCTAATAAATAAAGAAAACACATTTTGAATATTACAAACTTGTGTTATTTTGAGTAAATGGAATAACATTTAACCTGGTCAAAAATTGAAAATTAACCAAATGTCCTTTTACAGAGTGCACATTTTAGTACAAAAATTGGGGAAAATTACTATTAGACCATTTTCTGGGAGTGGAGATGGTGGATTATTATTTCTGTAGTTATAATATTAGGTTGTTACATAAGTTTTGTCTGATTTTGACATAACTTTTTTGTAAAAAACGTTATTGAAGTTTTGTTTTTTGTATTTGATAGAGAATTTTGTTGTGATCATTTTGGTATATTACAATTTGTGGTTCCGTTTAGTATGAGTCTGTCACGTGCTGATATTCGGAAGCTACTCAAATACGAGTTTTTGCAAGGTGCTAACGCGCCGACGGCCGCCGATCGCATCAACAAGGCCCACGGACCCGGAACTGTTACTGAACGAACAGCAAATCGATGGGTCTCCAATCGAGGGGCATCAACCAGCTTGAAGAACGGTGGGAGAAGTTAATAAAATCTCGTGGAGAATACTTTGAGTAACTTATTTTTGAAACTTTGTTGAAAATCAGACAAAAATTATGTAACAACCTAATATTATACCTATATTTTTGTGGTTCGTCACTTTTATCCAGGAAACTCGCACTTAGTTCTTTATTTACATAATAGAAAAATTTTGATAATTAAAAACAATTTAGAAGCGTTTTCGGTGTGGAAATAGTCGAAAAAATTATGCGATGTCGCATTAATGCGATTTTCATAGTAAGACGAACCGATGAGCGATTTCGAACCTGCTTGATTTTCACCCTATTTATTGTAATCCTTAATTCAAATCAAATCAATGCAACGACATCAAACGGCAAAGCCAATTTACTAGAAAATGAAGAGGCCGACGAGCAAAGTGATGTGCGACAAGTAGAGACCAGCAGCAATAAAGTAACACCTGAATACGATGGTATTGATCAAACATAGCTATTTCTTAGATAACTCTTTACGAACAATTTTTTAACTAATTATTCCATACATACATACATATGTATCAGTGTTTTACCTTTCTTCAAAAAATGAAAATGAACTGACAAATGAACTTAGAAAAAAGTTCAAGTCACTATTCAAATCAATTAGAAAAAAAATCAAATTCAAATCGCCCGTTAAACTTAATTAGAAAGAATGCTTTTTTATCATTTTTCATATATCATATATTAAGAATCCTCCGAAAATTTGACCACATTTAGTCAATTGGTTACCGAAATACGGTAGTTTTCATTTTTTTTAATTTTCAAAACTTACGATTTTGAATTTTTGACGTGAAGAATTTATTTTACATATTGTGTATGTACACCAGGGGTGTAACAAAAGTAAATTTGAAATTTCGAAAATCGAAAATCGAAAGGTCCTCGTGATTTCGAAAATCGAAAATCGAAAGAAGAAAATCGTCGAAAATCGAAAGAAAAATTTTATCAAAATCTTGTAAAAAATTTGCAAAATTTTTATAATTTTTTTTGTTTATATTTTTCAATAACTATAAGCTTGTGGCTTAGTGGTTATTGTCCACGTTTGCGCTTTGGTGTGTGCTGGTTCGGATTTGTTTATATTTTTCAATATATGTACGGCTCGGCTACTTTTATTTTTTTCCATTTTACTTATTACGTTTTTGTATAAAAAATTGATAATAGCTATAATTGATATATTAACGAACCCGTAGATACTAACGTATGTGAAAAAAAACTTATGTGAAAAAGTTTGAAACTTAATTCTCTTAAAAATGACACATTTTGACTTAATTTTTGACTAAATTTTTTTAATAAAATTACTTATGGGCCGGGTTGAATTGAATAAAAAAATTTCTTCAGAATTTTGAAAATTTTCGAATTTTCGAAAAAATGGCCGATTTTTCGAAAATCGAAAATCGAAAGGCCCTCGTGATTTCGAAAATCGAAAATTGTTACACCCCTGATGTACACCAATAACTTAAAAAGATATAATAATTTCTTTATTTCAGACGAAACTGAACTCAGAAACAAACGCACGAGAGAACAGCTTAAGGTGGAATATGTCGGCGAGTCTTATCAAGGTCAATACAACAATTTAAGTCGGGGGTGTTCAACGCGCTGCTCAATCACAGGCGATAAATCCTTATCGCAATGTTGGCTTTCAACGCTCACCTATTTTGAACGTGTCGTAGTGGGAGTGTTGCGACGGTTTGTCACCGTACAGGTAACTTTTTAAATTATAAGGCAAGGCTGGAGTCATACAAAAAATTACAAAAAAACTATAAAAAATCTTAGCGCGTACGCAGAACGCCAGTGTTTTGGTTCTGCAATGAAAACTTGGGGTCATTACAAATAATAAAAAAAACGACCTTTACAAAAGACCATATCCGCGCCCGGAAGCGAAATACAAGAAATATACAATAACTGAATCTCGCAATATCAACCATCCAAATTTAATCATTTTAATGGCTCTTTTAATAATTTTAAAATTTTTGATCATGAAAGATTCCTTAAATGTCGTCCCAACGAACTTTAAATCCTTTACAACAACAAAAAATTAAACATTGCGATTTTTGTAGGCACTCTGGGTCCAAAACACAAACTTTTTAGGCTGCTACAATTAATTGTTTTTGTTGGATTGACTCGGAAATTTTACGGAAATTTTTTAAAAGTTATAGACGAATCGAATGATTTGGGAATACAAACATGAGATCAAATCCAATTTTACAAAAACGGAGTTGGACAGCATCAACCGACTTTCGAAAAGGCCGACATTAAGAATCCGGGACGCAAATCGTGCGTTCACACCCGAAAATATTCGGCAAATTGTACAAGCACTTTTCTTCGATATTCAGGTAAAAACATTGCAAAAAAAGAAGAAAACATTTGTTCTCTACAGTGTTTTTATCGTTGTTCACAAAATAAAATTGTAGTCGTAAAACGAACTTCAAATTAATAAGTTCAATAAAAATTTTTAAAAAAGCGATGATTTTTACAACTTTTAATGATGGGATTGCAAAAATGCTGAAGAGTATCTCGTATTGTTAAAATTAACTTGATTTGCCACTACGATATCACTGACATGTTTTTAATATTGAAAACATTTTGTAAATATATAGCGTCGATCAAAGGACGTCATGGGCGGTGTGGCCGATCCGCCACCCACTTTGGAATGCCCTCGAGCTTGTGAAAAGCGTTCAATTTTTATACTTTGGCTACCTATGGTAATTTTGAAAATATTGAATGTTTGCCTTTATTACGTTTCTGCTTAGGGTATTTTGTTCAAATTTTGGCCCATTAAGCTCCTAAAAAATAACAATTCCGACTATATACAAAATAATGACTTAAATTGAGTTTTATTAATTAATCAACATTTTATTTAAAACATCGACTTTTAGCATTGCTGGCTATTCATCATATCCTCAACTGTAACCGTAGCACTGGCGTCTTTCATTATTGTAGCAATCTTTATATTAGAGAAGCGAGAAAATAGAATAACAAAAAGCGAAGTACTGCATTACGGTGATAGGGTATCAGCTAGCACGGAGCCAAGCTCCACCACTTCAGCAGTCACATCATTGTGTACCTTCGCCAACCCGACAGAAGTAAAAATGGCAACATCGTCAGGAACAACGAAAACGTCAATATCACGAAAGCACAGTTAATTTATTTACTTATTACAAAAGAAGTTTATAAATGTATGTATAAAATTTATTATTTTTATATTATTTTCTCGATGAACGATTTGGATCTTATCAACAAACATTCTTGAAAAAATGTTGAAACTATTTTGAATTTGAATAATAGCTCAACAGTGTTGAATCAACACATTCAATCATTATTTTTTGGACACTTGTGGAGAGTGGAACCAAAATCCAATTCATATTGGTCTCAAAGTCGTAAAATATTTTGCATATTTATGTACATATGTCATCAAACTCCCGGATCAATGTTTTTCTTTAAAGTTTGCAAAAATATTTATTTTCGAAATATGACGCATGAAAATTGCGGGCGGAACGAAAATAAAACCTTCGCAAAAACAAATGTTTTGCTTCGAATAGCTTCAAAATAACTCAAAATGTCGTAACAACGTTTAAAAAAAGCATAAAAATGTTGTTTTTGAAAATATTTTGGCATCATACTCCTGGGTTAGCCAACACTTTGCAAATCGTAGAAGGTGATGTGCCGTCTGTTATTCCCCAAAAAGTGCATTCATACATAAAATAACAAAGTGTTTTTTGGCTGTGAAAATTTGTTATAAATAGTACAAATTTACAAACTCTTACATACTATTTATTATTACATATGTACATGTTGTGAGGGGGGTGATGTTTTGTGAGGAAGTTGTTCAGCTCACATGACTTTTGCAACCTCCGCATCGACTCAATTCCAATAACTCTTTTTATTCTTCAATATTTGTCCTTTCCTCGCTCGCTCACTTCCGGCCATTCTTTGTTGTTGATAATTTATCTCGGCGAAACGCCTCAGACGTCAATACAGTAACAAGTCCTAATCCGTTTTCAAACCGAATTTCAATACCGAAAACGTGCAATTTCGCCAACGCTAAAATTAATTTCGAAAGAGAAATAAAATGCGTTTATCAAACCTTTCAAATTAGAGTCAGTTTTCCGTTGGCATTTTCCCATTCCTCGACAATGTCAATCACTTTCTCGGCTCAAATTCAAATTAGACGAAAATAAGTTCCTTTTGAAGATTCAAATTAAATTCGAATAAATGTTTGCCAAAATTTAATTTTTGTTTTATTTTACATGCAAATTTACGTCAAAACATGCAACTTAAAAATAACTTGAAAATGGGCGTGCCTATTTTCGTGTACATATTTGAACAATTATTTGTGTTAAATTTACTAATGTTTAAAATAGATTCGAGCGTAATCCTCAAATATATGTAGCACCATGTTTTAAGCGAACATTTGTAACATTTGTAACGTTATTTTTACTTTTATTAAAATATTTGTTCTATCACAGATATCGGATAATAAATACTTACTAGATTATAAAATTCCAGCTTTTTAAATTTAAAATTTAGTCAATTCAATTTCTCGAAAATTTTTAAGCAGCCGATTAAATTATTATGGAATATAAAAATAACGTAGATTTTTATTCACTTTTTATAATATTCCAACTTTTTAAGAAAATGTCATTTGTGTAGAATGGATTGACCATAAACCATTTGTTTTCTTCCTTTAATAAAAATATTAAAAATATTTCTTTTCGTGTGGGAAAATAATGACAAAAGTTTTATAATTTATTTACGAATCTGGAAAGCCTTTAACGTAGAGCTTGGTTTCGAAGATCTGAAGTTTCGGTTTTATTAATAACTTTTTTAAGAATGATAGTTTTCATTGAGAATGATAATTGTGGATGATTTCACAGAAGAAAAAACAAAGCCATCCAACTTTGTCATAATAAAAAAGAATTATTCGAAGATTGTATACATATGTATACATATATATTGTCCATTGCATAATTTTGTAAAATCTTTATGTGCCACGTTCTATTACATACATATGATGAGACGAGTGAGTTTACGAAGTTTTAAATGCGTCAATAATCGAATTGTGCTTATTGGTAGTCTCATTGTGTAGAAAAAGTTTCAATGTTTTTTTTGGGAAGAATATATTTTCCCGACAAATTCGGTAAGTAAACTGAAAATTTTATTTTATTTTTATTAGCGTATAAAATTTTTATTTTTTCTTAACATTTTGTGTAGTATGTGTAAATTTTTTAACAAAAGTTTCAAAAAATGTAAAGGAATTTGCAAACCTTTCTCACTATATATACTGTACGAGTCGGTTTTTTTGTTGCAAAATTCCCTTGTAAGAAATTAGTTTTCAGATTCGAAAAGATTACAGAGTATGTCTCACGAAGATGACCTATGAGCACTGGGCTAAGGATAAGAGAGAAAAGAAAAAGACAGAAGAGAAAAAAGAAACAGCTCCCATGTCAAGCCAGTCTTGACGTTAGCTTAACTAACGGATGGCTGCCAGGAAAAAAGAAAGGTTGCGGCCTTACTTCTTAGCTAGTTGAATTGGGCGTATGTATGTAATGTTGTTTTATATACTGTACAAAAAATAGGAAGAACTCCAACCTAGCCATATCTCTACCCGCTGTAAGATCCCCACCATTCAAAAATCAAATATGTATTATTCGTTACGGTGCGTACTTGAAGCATTATTTCGAAAATTATTTTCTGGATTTATCTACATATTATGTATTTGTTATATGTATATTTAAAATTCGAATATATTTATAATATTTTGAATGCTTCAACTAACCAGAACTTTCAGTTAAATTATTATAATACCACAGACAAAAATTGCTACAGCAAACCGAAAATAGCATTAGTGAATGGCCAAATATTTTCGTGGGTTCGTAAAACAAAAAAAACACGCGCATTTATTAAAACAAAGCACGCGCATTTATATTTTATAAAATCCACTTTAATTTTAACGACAAATCTCTTAAATTTGAGCCATTTGTCGGGCATTTTCCCACCAATCTTTTCTGCCAAAGGTACAATATTCGTCATTTCCATTAATGTGAGCCGGTTTAGTTCTCCTGATTAAATGAGATTTTCGAAAGTGAATATAAGCATTGAGTTTTATTTTCCTTGTGCGTCGTTTGAATTTACGAGCGTAATTCAATTTTCCATATTTTAATTCGATTTCGATGACGATCGAGGAATTTTCTAATATCGCCGGTGTAGATAAACCCGGAAATTGGCTGCAAATTGGATTCTTTTTGTTCTAAAACGTGAAAGTTGGCCGATGTTCACACCGTGGAAGAATGCGTCGACGAAAGTTCAAAATCTTATGGATTAAAAAGTGCGATGGTTTTTATGTTATGTTTTCAAAGTTTTTTGAGAAATGCATTGAATCGTCATTCTTTCCCCCTATTTTCAAGCAGCTCAAATTCCCTAATGACTTGTTCTTTTTTTTTTTGCTTTTTATTCTTTCTTTTCAATTTTTGAGAAATTTTTGTAATATTTTGCTATTTTCCGGGTCGAGTTATGAGCGCTTGAATTTGCTTGAGAATTATCGTAAATATATTGAGAAATAGATAAATTAATTCACTGTAATTTCCAAAATAAAATTAATTCACTTTTATTTTATCAATTTTGTGGATTTTTGATTACATGCCATCAAAATCTATCCATCCATTCTTTACAGTAGATAATAATATTCATTAATTTTTTATCTTTGAATTTTTAAAATTTTTAAAATTGCCTCAAATTACCATAAATTTGATCTTTACAAATTAACAAAAGCTTTTTACAACATTCTTTGTTGTGTATACATATGTATGTGAGCAAAGATATACAAAGGAACAAGGAATGTTTTCAACAAGTTTGGTCTAATTTGGATAATAAAAAACATTGAGGCGTTTATTTCATTAATTTGGATTAATTTAAAAAAGATCGAAAATTCCCGCAAATGTCAGGAAAGGAAATTTTAATGAAAAAGTTTCTCCGAAAACCCATTTTATGGCATTTCGTTGGAGGGAAATAAATGCAGCGAATTTTCGGGTCGAAATTTAATTTTCCTTGTGAAAATAGTGGTGTGGCAGGCATCAACTTCTCGCTTTATCAACTTTTCGCTTCTTCATTGTTTTGAGATTTTAGCGCAATTTAAATGAGGCGGAGGGTATTTTTAGAAAATTTATCGCTTTATTTATTTTGCGCTGAAATTTTTTAAGTTTCTTTCCTTTTCGAATTATAAGAAAATTGTGAAATCATGATCGCCCTAATAATATGTACTTAATTCGGTATTTTTATTTGTAAGATCACTTTTTTTTAATTAATCGTTAAAGTACATTGGAAAATTCCTCCTTAAACATTTTGGAATATTTCAATAAATTGTTTGAATACCAACTGACGAATAAAATTATAACGTAAATTTGTTTGAATATTTGTTATACCTATAGGTTACATTAAGTTTTTTGCATTACAGTAAGTAAGTTTTCTTTCATTATACATAGATTACAGTAAGTGATTACAGGAACTAGTAATTTGCAGTTAAGAAAAACGAACACAAAAGGTAATAACGAATATTTTGCACGCTCTTGTCTGAGCGTATTTTTGCGTAAAGCATTGGGAATCTAAAGTAGTCGAAAATTACTAGACAGTTTTGAAGATAATAGGATGTTATTTTTGTTTGAATTTTTGTTTTTTAAAAACATTTTTCCGGTTCAGCAAGTTTGTCAAAAAAAAAGAATTACAGAAAAACCTCAAAGAAAATAGCTAATTTTTTTAATTTCTGCGGAAATCCTCCCGAAATTCTTTTCTCTTCCACTTGATCTGCTTTTGCCTCTAATGAGCCGCATTGTTAAACGGCCAATCTAAAAATATTGGTACACTTACATAGTTATTTCCGGCAGGTTTGGCAACCAAAAACTTTTAAAATAATGTTATTTATAATTTTATAACAATACATATTACGCTTGTATTTATGTTCTAATTCATTGAGGTAGCCATATATATGTAGTTCGTTTGACGCAAATTGGAATGTATTTTTTTCGTCTAAAACATAACATCATTTAAATTTTTCATAATTTTAGGTCCCCATTTTTTAAATTTGTATTAAGCCGCCGGAACCGCCGTTATATATTAACTACCGTATCACCGATGGTTGTTACGTTCTTAGCCACAAAATCACAAGAAAACTCCAAACTACGATTCCCACAATCAGCCATGCCAATTCGGAACTACGACAGTATTAGAGATTCTCTACAAAACAACGATTCGCGAAAATTTTGCCAATGCAATTCTTCTTCGACCATAGTCATAAAAAGATTACTGTCGCTGACCACTATTTTTTTGCTCAGCTCTTTCTCGTCTCTGTACACGTACACAGCCGCTGAGCCCACAGATGCGAAGGACTACAGTAGCAATAATCATAAATCCATTCAAAACAATAAAAGTGTGTTTTGCCTCTCAGTTTTATGGAAATTTATGCATGGTTATGAATTGAATTAGCACAGAAATTAAAATTTTTGAAAGTTTCATCCATTGAGGGTATTTGATCATTGGCTATTTTCAGGGATGATATCTTACGCGATGTTAGATAGCCTTGGGCCTTTAGACTCGTACGTCTACTCCTTCTACCCGCCATCAGCATCTTCAGTCGTGCCGAGCGGTAGCGAATCAATGGCTCCAGCAGAATTTGCGGAGTTATTCCGACCCAACAAACGAGGTTTTAATTTACATTGAATAATTTTTGAAATCATTGTTTGTCAATTACATATAAAATCAATAAGTTTTTTTAAAGACATTTTTCTAAAACTGGACTTTTCCTACAATAAAAAAGTCAATGTCTCAGATTTCTCTGAAAATGCAGCAGTCCTTAGTAGAAGGATAGACTAGATCTCAGAAGAAATTTAGGAGAATTTGGTTGGGTAGAAGCTGAGATATGGTCGTTCAAAGTTGCTTTTTCTTCTGAGATCTAGTCTATCCTTCTACTAAGGATTGGTGCATTTTCAGAGAAATCCGAGACATTGACTTTTTTATTGTCAAAAAAGTTGGTCCAGTTAAAAAATGTCTTTGAAACCACAAAATAATTTTAAAATTTGTTTTTGTGCAATTTTTATACTCTGTCAGATAAAAACAAATAAAAAGTGTAGCTTTTACTCAAAATGCCAAAAATGTGGTTCACAAATTAATTTTGTTTTGACCCTTAGAGGTTAATTTTTGTGTTTCTAAAACATCCATCGTAGTTGTTAGACATAATCTTCTGCGTCAAATGATTAAATATTTACTTACCACATTTCACAATGTTAATCAAAAGTATATCCATTCAAAAATACAAATAAAATTCAGCCGTACCATATCTCTGATTTACAGTAGTTTCAGATAGATACAAATTGAGCACTCAAATTCTAGGATTGGTTGTTTTGACCAACAGCCAAAAAATCAAAAATCTTTTTCAAATGGCAAAACATTGGTTTAATGAACTTAAAAAAACTCTTATGCACGCTTGACGTGCAGTTTTGCTTGTGAAGTGACGTCGTATTTTTTCTTTTATCCACAGTTCGTATACTTTGAGCTATTTATTTTAATGCTTTTGAAGTTTAAAAGTTGTGCGAAAATTGAACGATTCGAGGGCAAAAAACTGTTCGCTATTGGAACACATAATTTTGCACCTATAAAGCGCTGAAGTAGAAAAATCTTTTACGCTAGGATTCCGCAGTTTTTGTTCTCCAT